>JAAAWM010011021.1:0-59376 GCA_036873465.1 Thinopyrum obtusiflorum | reverse complement strand
AAACAGAACAGTCTGTAGTAATCTGTAACTAACGCAAACTTATGGAACTCAAACAATTCTACCAAAATATGAAGACCTAAATAATTTGTTTATTGATCTGTTGCAATTGTAATCAGTATTTTATCACGTTCTGGTGTTTTTTAACAATTGTTTTCATGAACAGAAAGTTTCTGGAATTTTCAGCAAGATCAAATAACTATCATCCAAGAAGATCCTATAGGTTTAACTTGGCACAAACACTAATTAAAACACAAAAACTAATCTAACCAGAGGCTAGATCAAAAATTTATTCCTAAACAGGAGCAAAAATAAAAAAAAAACTAAAATAAAATTGGGTTGCCTCCCAACAAGCGCTATCGTTTAACGCCCTTAGCTAGGCATAAAAACAAGGATAGATCTAGGTATTGCCATCTTTGGTAGGCAATCCATAAGTGGCTCTCATAATAGATTCATAAGGTAATTTTATTTTCTTTCTAGGAAAGTGTTCCATGCCTTTCCTTAACGGAAATTGGAATCTAATATTTCCTTCCTTCATATCAATAATTGCGCCAATCGTTCTAAGGAAAGGTCTACCAAGAATAATAGGACATGAAGGATTGCAATCTATATCAAGAACAATAAAATCTACGGGCACATAGTTCCTATTTGCAACAATAAGAACATCATTAATTCTTCCCATAGGTTTCTTAATGGTGGAATCCGCAAGGTGCAAGTTTAGAGAACAATCATCAAATTCACGGAAACCTAACAAATCACATAAAGTTTTTGGAATCGTGGAAACACTTGCACCCAAATCACACAAAGCATAGCATTCATGATCTTCAATTTTAATTTTAATAGTAGGTTCCCATTCATCATAAAGTTTTCTAGGGATAGAAACTTCCAGCTCAATTTTTTCTTCATAAGATTGCATCAAAGCATCAACGATATGTTTAGTAAAGGCTTTATTTTGACTATAAGCATGAGGAGAATTTAGCACGGATTGCAACAAGGAAATACAATCTATCAAAGAGCAATTATCATAATTAAATTCCTTGAAATCCAAGATAGTGGGTTCATTGATATCTAAAGTTTTGACCTCTTCAATCCCACTTTTACCAAATTTTGCATCAAGATCTAAAAACTCCGAATTTTTGGGACGCCTTCTAACTAAAGTTGACTCATCTCCAGTCCCATCATTATCAAGATTCATACTGCAAAACAAAGATTTAATAGGGGACACATCAATAACGTTTAGATCTTCATCTTTATTCTCCTAAAAATTAGAAGAACACGCTTTTACAAAGCAATCTTTCTTAGCACGCACACTAGCGGTTCTTTCTTTGCACTCATCAATGGAAATTCTCATGGCTTTGAGAGACTCATCGATATCATGCTTAGGTGGAATAGATCTAAGCTTCAAAGAATCAACATCAAGAGAAATTCTATCAACGTTCCTAGCCAACTCATCAATCTTAGGCAATTTTTCTTCAAGCAAGGCATTGAAATTCTTTTGCGCAATCATAAAATCTTTAACACTAGTTTCAAAATCAGAGGGCAACTTATTAAAATTTCCATAATAATTGTTGTAGGAATTACCATAATTATTAGAGGAATTACTAGGGAACGGCCTAGGATTAAAGTTTCCTCTATACGCGTTGTTACCAAAATTATTCCTACCAACAAAATTCACATCCATAGATTCATTATTATTCTCAATCAAGGTAGACAAAGGCATATCATTAGGATCAGAAGAAACACTCTTATTAGCAAACAATTTCATAAGTTCATCCATCTTTCCACTCAAAACATTAATTTCTTCAATCGCATGCACCTTTTTACTAGTAGATCTTTCGGTATGCCATTGAGAATAATTAACCATAATATTATCTAGGAGTTTAGTAGCTTCTCCTAAGGTGATTTCCATAAAAGTACCTCCCGCGGCCGAATCTAAAAGATTTCTAGAAGCAAAATTCAATCCGGCATAAATTTTTTGTATAATCATCCACAAATTCAAACCATGAGTAGGGCAATTACGTATCATTAATTTCATCCTCTCCCAAGCTTGTGCAACATGTTCATGATCAAGTTGCTTAAAATTCATAATATCGTTTCTAAGAGAGATGATCTTAGCGGGAGGGAAATACTTAGAGATAAAAGCATCTTTGCACTTATTCCAAGAATCAATACTATTTTTAGGCAAAGACAAAAACCAAGTTTTAGCGCGATCTCTAAGAGAAAATGGAAATAGCTTCAATTTAACAATATCATTGTCCACATCTTTCTTCTTTTGCATATCACACAAATCAACAAAGCTATTTAGATGGGTAGCGGCATCTTCACTAGGAAGGCCGGCGAATTGATCTGTCATGACAAGATTCGGCAAAGCAGCATTAATTTCACAAGATTCAGCATCGGTAAGAGGAGCAATCGGAGTGCTAAGAAAATCATTGTTGTTGGTATTGGTAAAGTCACACAATTTAGTATTGTCTTGAGCCATCATGACTAACAAGCAATCCAACACACGAGCAAACAAGAAGCAAGAGAAAAAAAGGCGAAGGGAGAGAGAGGGCGAATAAAACAGCAAGGGTGAAGTGGGGGAGAGGAAAACGAGAGGCAAATGGCAAATAATGTAATGCGAGGGATAAGAGTTTGTGATGGGTACTTGGTATGTCTTGACTTGTGCGTAGACTCCCCGGCAACGGCGCCAGAAATCCTTCTTGCTACCTCTTGAGCACTGTGTTGGTTTTCCCTTGAAGAGGAAAGGGTGATGCAGTAAAGTAGCATAAGTATTTCCCTCAGTTTTTGAGAACCAAGGTATCAATCCAGTAGGAGACCACGCTCGAGTCCCACGCACCTACACAAACAAATAAGAACCTCGCAACCAACACGATAAAGGGGTTGTCAATCCCTTCACGATTACTTACGAGAGTGAGATCTGATAGAGATGATAAGATAATATTTTTGGCATTTTTATGATAAAGAGTAAAAGTAAAGAAAGCAAAATAAACGAAGATAGAAATAGCTTGTTGACGGGAGATTAATATGATGGAAAATAGACCCGGGGGCCATAGGTTTCACTAGTGGCTTCTCTCAAGATAGCATAAGTATTTTTGGCATCCAGCGCACCATACTTGGCAAGCATCTCACCATCCGCGTCCGCCATCTCTTTGGAAAAGGCCACCACAAGCTGGGTGTGGGCGGCCGCGATCTGGGCTTGGACGGGCTCCATCGTCGCAAGGAAGGCGGCGGAGGAACGGACGGCTGCTCGAACGCTCTCGGTGATTGCCAACTCTTCGGCCGTGGGTTGCCGACCGTTGTCGGAGAAGCTTCATTCAATTTGTGCGGTGACCACCACGAGATGGGTGTGGGCGACCTCGACATGGTCGTGGGAGGCCTCCATCAGGGCTAAGGCCGCCGCTGCAGAATGGACAGCTGTTGTGCTGCTCTTGCCAGTTGCTATCCCCGAGGCAGATGTTGCTGCCGCCACCTGAGAAGCAACAACGGCCGTTTGGGCTGCCTTGGCCGCCCAGTCACAGATTGCGGCCGCGCTCACGCACCTTATTAGCACGTGCATGGCGGCTGCGGCCGTGCTCTCGCCGGAGTGGGCCACCGAAGTAGCCCTCATGACGCGGGTCCACGTGCCCATCTTTCACCGACGACGATTGAACAGTGAAATGATATTTGGGGAGCGAGCTAGTGTGCTTGAGATGCCGGCTGTGGACTGTAGCCGATGCACGGTGCTCCAGGATATTTTGTGCTCCATCTCACATGGTTGGTGATAATAAACTATGTGGGATCTACTTGATTTTTCATCTTGATTTGAATTACATAATGGGGTCACAGCGGCAATGGACGATCTTTCAATTTCTAGACCTTTTATCTGTAGTGAACATGCAACTATATGTGTGTCGTAAAAGAATTGGAATTATTCAGGGTTCGTTTGAACATTTTACAAATTAAATTGGTTTTCTAGCAATTTCAGGCGCACAATTCAAAAATAAACTACATGCACATGCTCCGGTGCACCAACATGGGTTGTAAAATCATATATGTGTCCATGGGTTTATGCTTATGTCACATGCAAGAAATGGGGATGAAATTCGAACAGCACGACACCGTGGCTCTCCGGCAAACCTCGACGTACTTGCTTTTGTAATTCTAGTAAATCCAAAATTCATCCAAAATTCATAAACTTGGCATGCTATCATGGAGCGGCATCAACATGTCGTGGTAAATTTTTTGTCCCATTTGGGGCAGGTTTGGGTATAAGCTTCTCATAAACCAGAGCTTCTCACAACAAGTGTGATGGTTTCGGTAGGGAACGTTTCACCTTTCTGGATTTCAAAATTTTTCCTACTGTCAACATAGAACAACAGGAGTGTTATGTCAATTTTTGGGATTTTTCGGGGTTCGCTTGGACATTTTTATACATTAACTGAGTTTTCTATGCATCCATGTGCATAATTCAAATTTGAACTACAGGCACATGCTCTAATGCATATAAATTAGTTGAAAATTCAAATCTGTGTCCTTGGTTGCAAGCTTAGGTCCCATGCAAGAAATGGGAATGAATGTCAAACACCCCGCCACCGTCACTCGGCCGCAAACATTGAGATACCTGGTTTTTAAATTCTAGTAAATCCAAAACTCATATGAAATTCATGAAACTTGGCATGCTAACATGGAGCGGCATCAACATGCCATGGTAAAAAAATTTCCCATTTGGGGCAGGTTTGGGTATATGCTTCTCACAAACCAGAGCTTCTCACAACAAGCATGATGGTTTCGGTAGGAAACGTCCCACCTTTGGGGATGAAACGATATCCATTGCCTCTTATTGCTTTCAATTTTTTTCTCGTGTCAACGTAGAACAAACAGGAGTGTTGTGTCAATTTTTGTGATTTTTCGGGGTTCGTTTGGACATTTTTATGCATTAATTGAGTTTTCAATGCATTCATGTGCATAATTCAAATTTGAACTACATGCACATGCTCTAATGCATATAAAATGGTTGAAAATTCAAATATGTGTCCTTGGTTGCATGCTTAGGTCCCATGCAAGAAATTGGAATGAATGTCAAGCACCCTGCCACCGTCACTCGGCCGCAAATATTGAGATACTTAAATTCTAGTAAATACAAAGCTCGTCTGAAATTCATGAAACTTGGCATGCTGTCATGGACCGGCATCAACATGCCATGGTAAATTTTTTGTCCCATTTGGGGCAGGTTTGGGGATATGCTTCTCAGAAACCAGAGCTTCTCACAACAAGCCTGATGGTTTCGGTAGGGAACGTTTCACCTTTCTGGACGAAACGATAACCATTGCCTCATTTCGATTTCAATTTTGTTTCCTAGTGTCAACATAGAACAACAGGAGTGTTGTGTCAATTTTTTGGATTTTTCGGGGTTCATTTGGACATTTTTAAGCATTCATTGAGTTTTCAATGCATTTATGTGCATAATTCAAATTTGAACTACATGCACATACTCTAATGCATATACATTGGTTGAAAATTCAAATATGTGTCCTTGGTTGCATGCTTAGGTCCCATGCAAGAAATGGGAATGAATGTCAAACACACTGCCATCGTCACTCGGCCGCAAACATTGAGATACCTTGTTTTTAAATTCTAGTAAATTCAAAACTCGTCCAAAATTCATGAAACTTGGCATGCTATCATGGAGCAGCATCAACATACCGTGGTAAAATTTTTGTCCCATTTGGGGCAGGTTTGGGTATATGCTTCTCACAAAGCAGAGCTTCCCACAACAAGCATGATGGTTTCGGTAGGGAACGTCCCACCTTTGGGGACGAAAGGATATCCATTGCCTCTTATTGCTTTCAAATTTTTTCTTGTGTCAACGTAGAACAACAGGAGTGTTGTGTCAATTTTTTTGATTTTTCAGGGTTCGTTTGGACATTTTTATGCATTAATTGAGTTTTCAATGCATTCATGTGCATAATTCAAATTTGAACTACATGCACATGCTCTAATGCATATAAAATGGTTGAAAATTCAAATATGTGTTCTTGGTTGCATGCTTAGGTCCCATGCAAGAAATAGGAATGAATGTCAAACACACTTCCACCGTCACTCGGCCGCAAACGTTGAGATACCTGGTTTTTAAATTCTAGTAAATCCAAAACTCGTCTGAAATTCATCAAACTTGGCATGCTATCATGGAGCGTCATCAACATGCCGTGGTAAATTTTTTGTTCCATTTGGGGCAGGTTTGGGTATATGCTTCTCACAAACCAAAGCTTCTCACAACAAGCATGATGGTTTCAGTAGGGAATGTCCCACCTTTGGGGACGAAACAATATCCATTGCCTCTTATTGCTTTCAAATTTTTTCTCGTGTCAACATGGAACAACAGGAGTGTTGTGTCAATTGTTGTGATTTTTCGGGGTTCGTTTGGACATTTTTATGCATTAACTAAGTTTTCAATGCATTTATATGCATAATTCAAATTTGAACTACATGCACATGCTCCAGTGCATATAAATTGGTTGAAAAATCAAATATGTGTCCTTGGGTGCATGCTTAGGTCCCATGCAAGAAATGGGAATGAATTTCAAACAACAGGGCACCGTTGATTGCCGGCAAAATGTTGAGATACATTGTTCTTAAATTCTAGTAAATCCAAAACTCATCTGAAATTCATGAAACTTGGCATGCTATCATGGAATGGCACCCGACATGATGTGGTATTTTTTGTGTCCATTTTGAGAGAAGGCACACTCGAATAACAGCCAACAAAGGCATTTTGAAAAAATATCTGCCACTTTAATATCTCAAAAGTTGTATAATTCAAACCGTGTGCGTTCTGTTAACCATTCACGTGACGCCACGTGTCTTGGTTTTAATGGCTATAGGAGGTGTCGTGCTGACAGCTGCTTGACCTTGACTGAACGGGAGGCGTGCGAGCGCAGTCCGGTCTGCAGGCTGACCGAGAGGCGTGCAAGCTGTCCTCCAATGTGGAGGCTCACCGGGAAGCATGCAAGCTATACGCTGCGCAGGCTCACTGGGAAGCAAGCCCTTTGACTTCCATGGCCGCCCGCCTTCCTCTCCATTAATGGCGCCCGAACCGCTGCTTAATACGGGCGGCCTTACTGTTCACCTCCCATTCCCCTCCCTCCTGCAGACCTCCACCAACACCATGGCGTAGAACGATCATCTGCCACTAGTCTTCAAGTTTGGTGAAGTCGACTCCAAGCCGGAGGAGATAAAAATGAGGAGGAATGGGCCTCATGGACATGGCCCAGAATGAGCTGGCCGCGGCGGTTGCTGCCGCCGCTCCCATCCCAGCTCCCATGCCCGCGCCCGTGACCATCCCCATAGCATTGACGGGCTGGTCGCCGAGCACTATCGCAGAGCTGGAAGCCGCGGGCGTCAGCGAGGTCTCCGCGGACCCGCGCGAGCTCGTGTACATGCCAGCGCTAGCGCCCGTGCCCATGCGCGCCCCTCCACCCACCGCGGTGCCGGTCCCCATGCGTTTGGCTACACCCGCTGCACCCGTGCCCGTGCGTGCGCCCCCCTCAGCGTCATGGGACGCCGCCGTCGACCGCTACCTCTCAGCACCGCCAGCTCCCGTCCTCCCACGCCCCGCCCGTTGATCGCGCGACGACATGATGTTTGATTTATAGGTGAAGAACATTCTGTGCTGCATTGAAGACTTCAACAATGGCGTCCCGGAGGACGACAACGATAACGACGGCGCGACACGCTGCCTCCGCCGCCGTCGGAAATAGTTTTTTTCTTGGGTTTAATACTGTATCTCGATCATATGAATATAAATTCGCAATATGACTGAATGAAAGATATGGTTTGAGCAAACTTGCATTTTTTCTCTTAATGTATAGACTTATCAAACGATTTTCTTTTGAAAAAAACGTCAATGGTTTTTAAATATAAAACACTCATCGCAAACGTTTTAGTTAGAACACCCGTATGCAAACCGACAGCTTCCCCAGGAAGCCAAGGGAAAATGTGCCGAGCAGGATTTGTGCAGCACTTGATCGCAAACATTTTAGATACAACACTGCAGGTTGCTGCTAACGCGACACTACAATCAGAGACCCTTTGACGAAACTGTGTGCGATGCATTAATCGCAAATGGTGATGTAAAAAACCGTCAAAAAGATGCAAAACGTTTGCGATGAGTGATACATCAAACACGGTTCAGATTTTAGTTGCGTGTGCGATGAGGGGCATACGGTTGATCTGTATGAACTGTTTGTGATGAGACAGAACAACAGAAATGGGCAGCCAGATCAAGGTGTGTGCGATATACGGCATACAGTTCACTCCTATGAACCGTTTGCGATGATTGAGGTGAACACTAACGATTCGCCGTAACAAGATGTGTGTGATACCCGGCAAACAAGTCGGTAATTAGAATTGTGTGCGATCATTATAGATAGCCCATACGGTCTTTTTTTGTGAATTGTGTGCTTGTCAGGGCACACAGTTCAACAAACCAACCTGTGGGTGATAATGTAGAAGATATCTGTCGAATACATATTACTAACCGTCTGCGATGAAATTGACAGGATAAACAGAGATATATACAGTCTGCTTAATTTAGTCCTTCTTCTTGTTGTTGTTGTTGTTGGATGGCCCCGCAACATCGTCTTGGCGAGGACGCTTCTTGCCGCTGACCGTTGGCTTTTCATCGCCGTCGCCATCATCATCGTCGTTGCTGTCGTCGTCGTCCTCCTCCTCGTTCGACCATTCCTCCTCATCATCATTGTCATCCTCTTCTTCATTCTCCGATGGCTCCTCGTCCGTCTGGTTGTCGTCTGACGACTCCGGAGGCAGCGTCCCTTCCATGAACTGGATATAATCGAGGTCTGGGCTCGACGCCGGACTCATGGAAGACGAGCGGGATGATTCCGATGTTGACCTATCATCGGGCGCCAGACTGCTGGCCGAACTTGAAGGAAATATGCACTAGAGAAAATAATAAAGTTGTTATTTATATTTCCTTATATCATGATATATGTTTATTATTCATGCTAGAATTGTATTAACCGGAAACTTAGTACATGTGTGAATACATAGACAAACAGAGTGTCCCTAGTATGCCTCTACTAGACTAGCTCGTTAATCAAAGATGGTTAAGTTTCCTGACCATAGACATGTGTTGTCATTTGATGAACGGGAACACATCATTAGAGAATGATGTGATGGACAAGACCCATCCGTTAGCTTAGCTAATGACCGTTTAGTTTTATTGCTATAGTTTTCTTCATGACTTATACATGTTCCTCTGACTATGAGATTATGCAACTCCCGAATACCGGAGGAACACCTTGTGTGCTATCAAACATCACAACGTAATTGGGTGATTATAAAGATGCTCTACAGGTGCCTCCGATGGTGTTTGTTGAGTTGGCATAGATTGAGATTAGGATTTGTCAGTCCGTGTATCGGAGAGGTATCTCTGGGCCCTCTCGGTAATGCACATCACTATGAGCCTTGCAAGCAATGTGTCTAATGAGTTAGTCACGGGATGATGCATTACGGAACGAGTAAAGAGACTTGCCGATAACGAGATTGAACTAGGTATGATGATACCGACGATCGAATCTCGGGCAAGTAACATACCGATGACAAAGGGAACAAGGTATGTTGTTATGCGATTTGACCGATAAAGATCTTCGTAGAATATGTAGGAGCCAATATGAGCATCCAGGCTCCGCTATTGGTTATTGACTGGAGATATGTCTCGGTCATGTCTACATAGTTCTCGAACCCGTAGGGTCCGCACGCTTAACGTTCGATGACGATTTGTATTATGAGTTATGTGATTTGATGTACCAAAGTTTGTTCAGAGTCCCGGATGAGATCACGGACATGACGAGGAGTCTCAAAATGGTCGAGGCAAAAATATTGATATATTGGAAGGTTATGTTTGGACACCGGAATGGTTTCGGAAAGGTTCGGACATTTTTTGGAGTACCGGAGGTTGCCGGAACCCCCCGGGGAGTTAATGGGCCTTCATGGGCCCTAGTGTAGAGAGGAGGCGGCGGCCAGGTGGTGGCGCCCCCCCCCCCCCCCCCCCCCCCCCCCCCCCCCCCCCCCCCCCCCCCCCCCCCCCCCCCCCCCCCCCCCCCCCCCCCCCCCCCCCCCCCCCCCCCCCCCCCCCCCCCCCCCCCCCCCCCCCCCCCCCCCCCCCCCCCCCCCCCCCCCCCCCCCCCCCCCCGGCATGCCCCCCTTGGGCCGGCCACCTCTCCTCCCCCCTTTATATACGTGGGAGGGGCACCCCAAAGACACACCAAGTCTTCTCTTAGCCGTGTGTGGTGCCCCCCTCCACAGTTACACACCTCGGTCATATCGTCGTAGTGCTTAGGGGAAGTCTCCCTTGTCCTCAACTAGATCAAGAGATCCGGGGACGTCATTGAGCTGAACGTGTGCTAAACACGGAGGTGCCGTACGTTTGGTGCTTGGATCGGTTGGATCGCGAAGACGTTCGACGACATCAACCGTGTTACTAAACGCTTCCGCTTTCGGTCTACGAGGGTACGTGGACACACTCTCCCCGCTCATTGCTATGCTTCTCCTAGATAGATCTTGCATGATCGTAGGAAAATTTTGAAGTACTACGTTCCCCAACAGAACTGTTGTCCTCGCTGTCGCTCGACATGGCTGTAGATTGTGTGCCAGTGTGTAGCGCGGCCTGCCGGGGATGATGAAGATGGTGGACACTTAAGCGGGGTATGCAGAGAAGAGGAACTGCCAATTGAAGCCCCCCCCCCCCCCCCCCCCCCCCCCCCCCCCCCCCCCCTTTCCAAACACTTTTGCCCTTGTTTTGGACTCTAACTTGCATGATTTGAATGGAACTAACCCAGACTGACGCTGTTTTCAGCAGACTTTCCATGGTGTTATTTATGTGCCCCCCCCCCCCCCCCCCCCCCCCCCCCCCCCCCCCCCCCCCCCCCCCCCCCCCCCCCCCCCCCCCCCCCCCCCCCCCCCCCCCCCCCCCCCCCCCCCCCCCCCCCCCCCCCCCCCCCGGCAAGCAATACATTGAGCTCTTCTTATTGATAAAGCCAGTAATACTAAAACTAGAAAGGAACAGAAAAAAGACAAAGAAAAATATCTCCACGAATCTTTGCGTAACATCAATGGCATAGGACCTGGATGTGCATTACTTAGAGCACATCTAGATGTGCTTTAGCAATACTGTCAAACAAAACCCCTAATCATCATTCCAAACAGCGTATAGAACATGGCTAATGCAACAACCACAACTACACATGCTAGTTCCTTCTTGTCTCTTGCTTTCATCTGTTGCTTGTGATTGATTATTTCTTGCTTCATCGTACTGATTGTACATTCCAGATCAGCCAGTTTCTTCTTCAGCTTTATGTTATCTTATGCGAGCTTGGTGATAACACTCCGAGCCCTGCCATGTCATTCTTCATCCAGCCAGTTAAAAAAGGCACAAGCCTCATATTCCTGCCAATGTTAAATAGTATTCAGGATGAGTGGTGGCATTAACTGAAGTAAAATGATGAACTTAATTAGCACTAACCTCTAAGGGGCAACTGAGAAACCGCCTGCCAATGTCGAATCCCTCCGTGCATACATGTCGAGCGGGAGTGTGCCCGTGCACACAACTCAGCTTTTGGTACTTCTCCGTGGCGCAAAACTCGGAGTCGAACTCGTGTTGCGGGAGTATGGAGTCATGCTCCTAATCCGGCGGCAGATCGCTTTCCTGGGGGGCAGGGGGGTCATTCAGGACGGATTCAGCAAGGAGCTATACTTTGGACATGCTAAAATAGATCGGGATAGATTGGAACCTGACAGGACGATTTGGATCCGTAGTACACCTGCCTTCTGATGACCTTAGGCAAGTGCTCGGCGGTGACCGCCGTCGTGGCAGCGATACGAGCAGGAGCAGCCGCACCGAAACCATCAGCACCACTCATTCGCATTCCCCCAATGTCAGCACCACGCAAGGGAATTTGGAGGCTATGTAGGGATTTGGGGGAAATGGGGAAACTGTGAAGATAAGCTAACGGTTGGGAACTACTTATGGCACTATATGTTGTATACGGCACACTGTTTATACATGTCATTTGTGTTAGGTATTACAACGTCACACACGATTTCCGCACCAAACCGTGTGAGAAGACAACGTAGGTTAGACACGGTTGCCGTTACATAACCGTATGCGATGTACTACCCTGTCCATATAATTGAGTTACGGTGAGATACCGTGTAAACAGCCGCTCTACAGATATCCGTCAAAAAAAACAGCTGCTCTGCAAATAGAGATGGCGGCGGCGGCCTAGGCAGCGGCTACCGGAGAAGAGGTCAACCCTCGGTCGGTGGGCGGTGGCGGCGTCATAGGAGGTCAATCCTCGGTCTGCGGCGGGAGATAGGAGGAGCTCAACCATCGAGGTCGGCGGCGTCGTGATTCGAGCACATACATCGCGGTCGATGGCAGGATAGTGGAGGTCGAACTTCAGGCGGGAGCCACACTAAGCTTTGCTCCTCGACCCTGCTGTCTCGGCGTGCCGCCGCATCGCGCTTGTCTGTCTGCTGGGTGGAGGTCGCCGCATGGGTAATTAATTAAGGTATTCTTTTTGTGAGTGGCTTAATTAAGGTATTCAATTCCTAAGGGTAGTGTTGTACTAGTACTCTGCGTGTAAATTGACTGGCCATTAATTTTAGTCATTGCACGTCTGGATAACAACATGGAGCACCCTCAGTAATTATGAAAATAAAACCTTGTGATTTATGCACGCATCTTTGGGCAGCAGTTAATCCATGTATTAATGTTGTTGTTTTGTTTTTAATTACCATTCGTGTGCTGCAGATGGAACGATCTTGATGGATGAAGAATCAGAAAACCACAGATTTTATCAGTGGCGTGACAGAGATCATGAATTTGGCTGAAAGTACAAAGAGGAGAATTGGTGATGTGGATTACATCCTGTGTCTATGTACTGATTGTGCCAATACAGAGTCACATGAAGTTGCAGATGTCTAGATGCACTTAGTCTCTAGGGGATTCATGGATGGATATACACATTGGACCAGACACGGTGAAGAGGAGGTCATGGATGAAGATACCTAGGGCAGCGATATGCCAAACCCCGATCAGTGTCACATGGATGTTGAATCTAACATTGGGGCAGAGGCGTCAAGCTACCAATGGAACACCGGAAAGCCGAAACGCCCACTGAAAAACCAAGACGTCGACGCAGATGACGACGATCTTGATATGCCAGATTTTGCTGCTATGATTGTAGATTTCGAGGGCCCAAAAAAGGATATGATTGGGTACAAGGATCTACCAACCATTGATGCGGACTCCAAGAAAGAATTGTATCCAGGTTGCAAAAAGAAATATTCCAGGTTGAGTGCCACCCTGGCGCTTCTCACATTTAAAGCAGCAAACGGTCTATCAAACAAGGGCTTCACAGAGATGTTAGGTCTTTTCAAAGGAATTCTTCCGGAAGATAATGTGCTCCCCAGAAGCACGAATGAAGCGAAGAATTTTTTTTTCCCATTGGAACTTGAAGTACGGAAGATACACGCTTGTGTGAATGATTGTATATTGTACCGTGGTGAGTACAAAGATTTGCGTGCATGTCCCACATGCAAGCATGCACGATACAAGCGTAGGAGAGCAAAGGACAAGTACAAATTGGACGACGAGATCAAGACAGGAATCCCGTTCAAGGTTGTTTGGTACTTGCCTTTAATTCCATGGTTGAGGCGTTTGTTTGCAAACCCTAGAGAGGCAAAGAGGTTGCGGTGGCATCATGATGAGCGAATTGTGGATAGGTTTATGAGGCACCCGAAAGATGGGGCTCAGTGGGAATTAATCGACAACAAGTTTGAAAATTTTGCCAAGGATCCTAGAAGTATAAGGCTCGGGGAGTGTACTGACGGGATGAATCCTTTTGGCGATATGAGCATCAATCACAGCACATGTCCGGTGCTTCTGTGCATATATAACCTAGCTCCTTGGTTGTGTATGAAGAAAAAAATACATTATGATGTCAATGATTATCCAAGGCCCGAAGCAACCTAGAAATGACATCGACATTTACTTTCAGCTAGTGGTAGAAGAACTGCTGACAGTGTGGATAGATGCGCCTGTTGTAAAATGTTATGATGCTTACAGAAAGGAGATTTTCGATCTACATGCGATGCTGGTGCACACCATTCAAGATATGCCAGCATTAGGCAACACATCGGGGCAGAAAACAAAGGGACATGTATGGTGTGTCACATGCATGGATAGAACAGCTAGCAGAAGACTTCCCAACTCGCACAAAATAGTGTATTTGCGTCATCATAGGTTCTTACAGAAATCTCACCCATACCGAAAGATGAAAGCTGAATTTGATGGTACGGCAGAGGCAGGTGGGGCCAAAGACCCTATGACGGGGAGGTGGTCCACAACATGGCTAAAAAAATAATGTTGTGCTTGGCAAGAAACACCCTTTGACGGTGAAACAAACACCCAAGGGTCAAGTGTTTAAGAAGAAATCGGTGTTCTGGAAATTACCTTACTAGGAGATTCTACGTGTATGTCACTGCATCGATGTCATGCACGTTGAGAAGAACGTATGTGAAAGCATCCTTGGTACTCTGCTCAAGATTAAAGGTAAAAGAAAGGATGGTGACGGTTCACGGCTCGATATGCTTGCTGATCAATCAAAACGCAAGAGTGAAGCAGAAGATGATGACAAATTCATCAAAGCTCGCCAGAGTTACAATTTCTGTACAAAAGAAGCAACACAGTTCTTCACCTATTTGTTGTCAGTTAAGACACCCTCTTCCTACTGCGCAAACATCAGAAGTCTCGCGGATGTGAGCTCAGGTAAAATGAAGTTGGGACACATGAAGTCACATGATTGCCACATAATGTTGACACAAATCCTCCCGGTGGCCATCAGGAATCTGATGGACAAAGATATAAGAAACACACTCATTGACCTCTGTGATTTCTTGAACCAACTATGGCAGAAAATTGTAAATCCTGAAGAGTTGGATCATATGCAAGATGATATTGCCAGAATATTGTCCAACCTAGAGATGTTTTTTCCACCATCATTCTTTGATGTCATGGTCCAACTCACTGTGCACCTTGTCGATGAGATAAAGTATTATGGTCCTATGTTTCTTTGCAACATGTATCCCTTCGAGCGGTTCATGGGAATACTGAAGCGCTTTTGTCGGAACCGAAACCATCCAGAGGCAAGCATCCTACAATGTTATACCGTGGAGGAGGTGGTTGAGTTTTCCACCGAATACATGAAACAAAGACCTATAGGTTTGCCCCTCTCTTGCCAGGAGGGAAGGCTGAAAGGTAAGCCGGTCCTTGCTGGCACGCAAATGGCTGCACCCGGAGAATTGGCAGAGAAAGCCCATTTGATGGTACTTCTGAACAGCCCAGTTCTCATCACTTATGCCAAAGAACACTTGGCGGAGATATGCCAAAGCTACTTACCAATGGTGCCTTCATCAGATGTGGAGATGAAGGAGCACACTAAGAACTACGCTGAATGGCTGAAGAATCGTTTGGCACAAGGATCCATCGATGACATTGCTACGTGGTTGGCACAAAAGCCATCACCTACGGTGTTGACTTACCAAGCATATGACATAAATGGATACACGTTCTACACCGAGTAACGTGATCAGAAGACCTCGTATTAGAACAACTATGTTCGAATAGAATGCATGACTATAAATGAAGCTGATAAAAGGGTATACTATGGAACCATCAAAGAGATTTGGGAGCTTGACTATGTGAAAGTTAAGGTGGCATTATTCAGGTGCGCATGGATCCCTCTTGGTCAGGTAAGGGTTGATGAGTACAGGAAGACCTGTGTTAACAGGACAACGATGGCATATCACGCGGACCCATTCATTCTTGCCAGCGATGCTACCCAGATTTTCTTTGTGGAAGACCCCTTGCATAAGAACTGTCATTTAGCGATGCATGGGAAGAGAAAGGTACTAGGTGTCGACGATGTTGCCGATGAGGACGAGTACGATGAATTTGATGAGTTGCCCGCCAAGGGATCACGCACCCGTGTAACAAAGCAGCATAAAATCATCAAAAAACCCAAGTTCATCCAGGGTCAATGTAATGATCCCAGTTCCCCCATGTACCTGGGAATTAAGCTGTAAGACTAGTCTTTATGCCTGCCCTGCAACTTAATTCATTCCATTTAGAACTATCGCGTGTACTGAATTTGTGAGTTATGCCCGCTTTACTGTTGATGTAAGAACCGTTAATATGTTGACCTTGATATGCTGTCAGCTCAGGCAATGAATACGGAATGTTTTTTGTTATTATTATTATTATTATATCATAGAGGTAGCACACTCAATTGATCTCACTATAGTATGTGTGAACAAAAATATGCAATCTGGTTTGCGAATAGCACACGGTTCGTTGATGAAAGCCGTGTGCCGACCAAACCCCGCTACCCTGCCCACGATCTGAGTTGTGCTTTCTGATTGGCCAGAACCCAAACCCCACGGATGATACATCTGCACCGTTGGATGCTCCCAGATCAAACGACGAACCTCATCCCTTTCGACATCACATGCAGTTCCGGTTGTAATTTTATTTTTATGCACAAAATGCATGTTAATCTCAAAAAATGTCTTAAATATAGCTAACGATACCTGAAATGTGCTAGAAAATCAAACCTGTGGTATAATGGTGATTGCGTACCGTGGAATTTTTTATGAGGCCAAATGATGAAGTCACCGGCCATAGGAGTTTGAATTGACACGTCTCCTTTTGGAAACGATGATCCTTCATGTGAGATGCTCCGGTTTGGAAGGAGCGGTCATCAAAACTTGTGCCAAACTTTACCAATTTTTTTCCACGGGGTCGTGAGAGCACGCCACGGGCCCACATCAATTTTGATGATGTCCGAACTACATATGAATTTCCTGTAATTAAAATACCAACTAGGCCTACGCCAGTGGCTGCACCTCGCGGACGAAATGTTTGAAACTTCTCCCTGCTTCTCAAACAAACAGATGAAAACTCACAAAGCGATGCACAAATGATCTATATACCTTCTTTGCTAGGCTGATAGTAAGGGGGTATCATAGCTAGTATCGTGCATGCCAACTAGGCAATTTTGATGAGCTGTCATAGAATTAAATGAACAAAGAAAGGGTTAAGTATCATATCATGAAACCGTATCATAATAAATGCTATGCTACTATGTTTCATGCATGACAATATAAATAAAGTACTACATATGATACTAGCTACTCTATGATACTATGCATTGGACTAGCCACAGTGGAAGTAACTTCAGCAGTAACATCGAGTCCAACTCAACAAATTTGCTTATGTGGCAATGAGTTAATGAGGAGAGAGGTAGTTTGAGTAACTTAGCTATTTACTGTAACATCACATGTCCCAATGCAATATGAGTCTATAACCTAATAAATGAGGCTTTGCATGTTACCATACTTATGTTACTACCCACTATGAAAGGTAGTAACATAGTCTAGGGATATGTGTATGTTACTGGTGTATGTTACTCTCCATTGTGGCTAGTCTTAGGTTGGTCATAGTGGGGAGTAACTTAGACTAGTAACATGCATATGTTATAGTCTATATATGTTACCACCCTAATAGTGGGTAGTGTCATATGTGTGGTAACATAGATGTGTCCATTTATTGCGTTGTAGACTCATTTTGTATTGGAAAGTGCTATGTGATGGTAACATACTCCCTCCTTTCCGGTTTATAGGGCTTATCTCAAAATCTTAGTGTTTCCATTTTATAAGGCTCAAATTGGTTGTTCTCCATCACAAGTTCAGATTGCAAGGTGCCTTAAATAATTGCATGCAAGTATTAAGAGAAAATTGACCAATGCATGTACTTTATGCATGCATGCATTGCAATTAATACATTGGTAAACATAAATTTTTGAGGAAAACAAGAGCATTAATTGGGTGCTTTTGCAAATTAAAAAAACTATTCCACCACTCACCGTCTACCTTGGTTTATGAGATTTTTGAATTGAGCCCTATAAATTGGAAAGGAGGGAGTATTATGTTACTCTATTTGCCTCTCTCCTCATTAACTACATGCCACCTCATCACTTTTGCTTTTGTGGCATCTATGTTACTAGCTATGTTACTCCCACTATGACTAGCTTAGAGCAAGTACAATAGAGTGACATAAGTAGGCTATAAGGAAAAGAATAATATATATCTGCTTATTAGTTGGAGGAAAGAGAAGAGAAGAGGAGAGAGAAGAGAAGCGGGCTCTTGGTTAGTAGAGCCAGCTGCAACACGAGACCCAACACACTTTGTGAGGATGTAAGGTGGGCCAACTATTGATAAACTAGTACGTATTTAAAACTTATTATTGTACATGCCCGCTAAGAGGTTGGCTGTATATGACATGGCAACTTCTTATAGCCGACCGTTGGCTTGCATTATTAACCATGCTCTTAGTGAGGTAGCTAGTATATCATAGACTAGCTAGTATCATACTCCCTCCTTTCCGGTTTAGGCTGGTTGTAGTGGTAGTATCATAAGCGGTATCATGCATGCCAACTAGACTTTCTGGATGATGTGGCACATAATTAAATGAGGAAAGAGAGGATGTGGTATAATATCATGATACCGTATCATATTAAATGTTGTACTACTTTGTGTGATGCATGACAATTAATAAGGCAACCTAAGATACTAACTTAGGATACTATGCATTACGGAAGTAGTATCATACACTAGTATATATCATATGCATGATACTAGTATATGATACTCCCCATTACAACCAGCCTTATAGGGCTCAATTCAAAAATCTCACCAACCAAGGTAGATGGTGAGTGGTGGAATACTTTTTAGAGTTTGCAAAAACACCCAATTAATGCTTTTGTTTTCCTCAAAAAATTATGTTTTCCAATGTATTAATTGCAATACATGCATGCATATAAAGTACATGCATTGGTCAACTTTCTCTTAATACTTGCATGCAATGATTTAATGCACCTTGGAATCTGAACATGCGATGGGGAATAACCAAATTGAGCCTTATAAAATGGAAAAACTAAAATTTTGAGATAAGCCTATAAACTGGAAAGGAGGGAGTATATATGCATGATACTAGTATATGATCGGTAATACCTCCATAATGCGCGCATGCATAGTATCATAAGTTAGTATCTTAGGTTGCCTTATTAATTACCATGCATGACACAAAGTAGTACAACATTTAATATGATACGGTATCATGATATGGTACCACACCCTCTCTTTCCTCATTTAACTATGTGCCACATCATCCAAAAAGTCTAGTTGGCATGCATCATACCGCTTGATACTCCCATATTACGACCAGCCTTATTAGGGTGGCCATAGTGGGGCTATCATAGCCGGTATCATGCACTCGGGAATAGCAAATATGATGATGTGGCAAAGAAGGAGTAACATAGGTAGATAACGTAACATATATATATATAATAAACTCTATACTACTTTGTGTCATGCATGGCCATAAATACGATCATCTATGATATATACTACTCTATGATATTATATTTGAACTATGAAGGTACGTACGTACTATCATACACTAGTATCATATGCATGATACTATATATAGTATATGATACTCCCCACTATATAAGGCTGGCCATAGTGGTGGTATCATAGCTGACGATGTCATGCATGCACTCAGAAATAGCAAGTATGCTGATGTGGCAAAGAATTAAATATATATAGAGAGGGTTAGAGTAACATATAGGTAGATACCGTATCATGTTAAATGCGATGCTAATTTTTGTCATGCCTGGCAATAAATAGGATCTATGATACTATACTCTATGTATTATACTATGCGCTATAATTAATTAAAGGTAGTATCATACACTAGTATCATATATACTCTCCACAATACTCGTGATTTCTTACCGTGGAAAATTTTTTGAGGCGAAACGATGAACTCATGTTTTCATTCGAACAAAAATATGATGTTAGGTAATGTAAATGTTTTCAAAGAGCACACGGTTCACTCACGAAAGCTGTGTGTCCACTAAACCGTGGCCGATGCCCCCCTTGCCACGCGCGCGATCTGAGTCGTGCGCTCTGATTGGCCAGAACCCAAACCCCACGAATCGTACGTCTACACCGTTGGATTCTCCTTGATCGAACAGCGATCCTCATCCCTTTCGACAGCACATGTAAATGTTTTCAAATAGCCCCTCCCAAAAAATGTTTTCAAATAGCACATGGTTCACACACGAAAGTTGTGTGCCTACCAAACCGTGGCCGATCCCCCCCTTTGCTGCGTGCGCGATCTGAGTCGTGCGTTATGATTGGCCAGAACCCAAACCCCACAGATCGTACGTCTACACCGTTGGATGCTCCCAGATCAAACGGCAATCCTCATCCCTTTCGACAGGAAATGCAGTCCGGCCAGGAATTTATTTAAATGCGAAAATGCACGATAAATGCCAAAAAATGTCTTACATATAGCACATGAGACCTGAAATGCGCCAGCAAATCAAACCCATGGTATAATTGTGATTGCTTTACGTGGGAAAAATTTAGAGGCAAAATGATGAACTCACGTCTTCATTTCAAAATTAGTACGTCTTCATTTCAAACGAAATTATTCTGTTTGTGCACACGAGCGCTAAGAGGCAACCGTTTGCATAGGCCTTTCCGCGCACGCGGCGACCGGGGATATTTTTCACCCTTTTCACCTAGGCCGCCAACACCCGGAGTCCCCAACACCCCCCACCATCTGCCCGGGTTTCACTCAACTAGTCCACCCAATCTCCATCGCCAGCTCCCCCCTCCCCCAGATCCACAGCAGAACCCTCTCCGGCGCCGCCGTGCTCACCCCGGCCGTGTGCCCGCTCTTCGGCGTCAAGCCTACCTCCACTACCATTCCCAACACGCGGCAGCCCACGCCTCGCCGTCTTCGTTTGCTCGCCAGCCACCCTCGAGCATATCGATGCAGTAACCCTCGCCTCTCCTGTGGTCCGACCGGGTTTGCATTAAGAAGCCTGTTAGTTACTGCTGTCCATTGCAGTGAGGCATATTTCCTCGCAATCCCTCTTCCAATTTTGTTCCGTATGTTCCCAAATTGGCTATAAAATAACGAAGAGCATATATATGTTCATTATCTACCTTGCTTACTACATATAAGTTGTATTTGTTCCAATAAGTTACTGCCTATTTATAGATCGCGGGCGCCCGAGTCACAAAACTTAACAAATTAGCCGTACATTTTCTAAATTATTGCATGGCATGTTTAGAAAGCTTGATACCAAGTTGTTAGATTTATGCTTATCCTCCTTTCCTAAGTTTCGCATGTGTTCTCTTTAGATGCCGAGTAGCAGCGACAACACTCATGCTTCAGGCGATGTATCTCCATCTGATTCGGACAACCCTAGGTCTTCAGCAGATTGTGAGGGATCAAGTAATCTTGAACGGGATAGAGCTACAGCAATTACCCTTCCGGTCAGGACATGGAGGAACGCTCCAAGGAAGCCCACGCACTAGCCTAAAGGTGTATATGAAGTAACCGAGATTGATTTAAATTCTTCGGCTCCAACTAAACCAGATAAAGCACACGTGAGGTTCAGGAGTGTGTATGGATTTGTTGGCAGGGCAAGGCTCAACATTAATCTGCTGGGGTTTCAGAAGGCTAACAAAGAAACACGGTGAAGGATAGTTCGGGAGATCATGGATCACTTCAATGTTCCAAAGCAGTGGAGAATGCAGGTGGAACACGCTGCACCGAAGAAGGCTAGGGATGCTTGGAGAAACTGGAAGCACGTGTTGTACAAGAAGTACTTGAGTGAAGGCAAGGACCCAATCCCCGCATACCCCCAAATTACAAAGGCAGACTGGGCAGAATTCAAAAGGGCCAGGGCAACTAAAGAGTTTGCTGACAAGAGTTTCAAGCAATCAGAACTTCAGAAGAAGAACATACACCCCCACCGTATGGGTGTGGCAGGATACTACAGCATGAAAGTGATATGGGAACAGGAGGACAAAGAAGCAGTAGCGGCGGGTGGGAATCCGGCCTTTAGTGAAATCAGGGGCGAACACGCCAAAGACTACTTGTGGGCACGTGCAAAGAGGCGTGATGATGGAACTTATTACTTTGAAAACTCACATGACGCCAAACTGTATGAAGTGATGTTAGAGGCTTCCAAGATCCCTGGAAGGTTCTACAGGAACTCAGGGCCGTGTGACATTCTATCCATTGCTCTGGAAACAAAAGAGCCCCCTGGCCGTGCAAGGGGTATAGGTGTTAATGTCCCGCACAAGAGGGCTTTCACACTCAGCAAAGAAGAGAGGCTCAGCATGAAAAAAGCGAGGAGTGAAATGAAGCAGAATGAATTGTATGAAAGGTTGAGAAAGGAGATTTATACGGCTATTCAAAAGGATGTTGAGGAGTCAATGATGATGCAGAAGACTCTAACACTAACAGATAGCCAACAGATGGGAGGGGAGGCGGGCATGGAGGATGCTGCTTATTGCGTGACAACACTGCACAAGAGTAGCTGTGCATCAGCTGACCCCAGCAACACTGAGACTGTAGCTGCTCGTGATGATGCTATATCTGATCTATCTGGAATGAAAGATAGACTAAAGGGCGTGCTTACACATTATGAAGTTACATTAAATTGTGCAACAGCCTGGGTTTGCCCACCCTTCTTGGAAGATGGCCTCTTCTTGGACAATGTGCCATTGTAGCTGGGCTGTGTGAAGTGCTACGTGACTGAAGTAAAGCTTGGATTCAATGAATTTGCCCTGAAGAATATCCTAGGGGACTTCGATGAGCAAAGGACCTTGGGAGAAACGCTGTTACATCACATCCAGTGGCCACGAAAGGAAATAGAGTTCATCGATGAGATGCCTGAAGCCCTGCCAAGAGCAACCACTGTCGCCCCTCAACCGTTGACGCTCTCCTTGCCACAGCAGCTCCCGCGGGCTGATGCATCAACCTGTGATCAGCCGGCCTGACTTTGTGGCGTACAGGCCATGTCATCCTCCGCCCCAAAGCAGCCAGTGGCAAGGCCTACAACTGCTGAAGACGCACCACCGGTTCAGATGCTGGCCACTGAAGCAGCGGGGGAAGACCCAGCTACAGCACATGCTCAGCAGACCAACCTGGTGGAACAGACTGCTAAGCAGTCTGATGCTTCGGAACTGCCTGCTAAGCAGTCTGTAGGTCCAGAACTGACTGTCATCAGTCCGTCGGTCCGCAGTCGCGTGATCAGCATACCAATGCGTCAGCACTTCCTGCTCAGCAAACCAACGCGTTGGCACGGCCTCCTCAGCACACCGACAAGTTGGCACCACCTGCGCAGAAACCCGACATAGCTTCAACGCATGGTCAGCAGTCCGGTGCCTCTGATCCTACAGCCCAACAGTCCGTCACAGCAGCACCGCCAGCTAAGCGGTCCGGCATAGATAAACCGTCTGCTAAGCAGTCCGTCCAAGCTTCACCGTCTGCTCGGCAGTCTACCTTGCAGGCAACCAGACATTCTGCCAGAAATGCTTCAAATACCAAGAAGGAAGTGGTCAAAAAGGCTACACCCACAAGGAAGCGCAGCGGGAGAGTGAAGTGGAAAGAGAACGATTGCCTCTTACTTAAAGCACTCATAGCCCAGAACCAAATTAACAGCAGCTTGTTTGAATCGGGGAGTAATATTATTTCTGACGCCATGGATGATGAAGAAGTAGATTTGTTGCTTGCTAAAAGTAAAGCAGACGTACTTCAAGCATGCAATTACGTCCATGGCCAGCCATTTCTTGTTGGCGAATACTTTGATGAGTGCAGCTCCAGTTGTCGTGAGTTACATGAATATTGCATGGATCTAATGTCAGAAGGTCATCATGGTTTGCTAGTCCACTACAACAGAGATCATTTCTGACACAATGCTGGTTCCATCAATGTGAGTTTCGAGGACTTACATCTCTTCTTCAACTTCAACGTGCTCGATGCCACTCTTGTTAGATGCCTGATTTTGTAAGTACTTAACAAACTCTGATCAACTTCTCCATACAAGGCTGTAAATGATAAACAGCTAACTACGTTTTATTCCTCTCAGGGGATTAAACGCGCAGAGAAGAAAAAGGGAGAGTGTGTATTTCATAGATCCTGAATTAGCAAATGGCACAACAATACATGGTACGGGACTGGGCCGTTAACACGGTCGTCCGTCTCTTCGAAAACACGTCCCATGCAGAATCATTTCTCTGGCCATATCATGAACGGTAAGTCAAGTAAACAACCACGCACACACTGATTGTCTTTCAGATTTTGACATAATTCGTAAGTTCATGGCTTTCTTAATATGTAGCGATCATTGGATATTGGTATTCATTTTTCCAAACAAGAACACGGTTTACTACATCGATTCTCTCAGAGAGTCAACAAATGCTCAGGATCTGATGCATCTTCGGCAATTCATGGATAGTTATTGAATTCTATGATGTTGAAATTAATTTGCATTCATATCTGGTTCAATAATTGATGTTGTCAAAATTCATCATCATTTGCAGTGTGCTCGCATTGTGGAAAACTAAACCAGGGAACCTGTTCAAGAGGGAACTACCTCTACAGCACGGGATCGTTTCTCCGGTAACACACCAAAATCCGTTATTTTTGGAGTGTTACTCCAACAAACTGCAAATACCTTTCCTTCCACTAGTCAAATGTTCAAGCTTCTAAATAAACCTCTTTCTATTTTGTCCAAAGAAAAAATAATACATCTAACAACGGTTAGGTTGTTCCTAAGAGGACAAATACATGACTAATTCTGTACAAAAAATTTCAGTGTCCTCAGCAAGAAGCAGGGACCAACCTTTGTGGATACTATGTTTGCAGACACATGATCTCCATCTGCAAATCTGCTGATAGTTGTGACAATCCTCGCGAATTAGTACCAGTAAGTCTATCTTAATTAATATCTTCTACTCCACTCATTTGGCACATTCTGATCTTAAAAATACTGCAGCCCATCTTAAAACCGAGGACCCCTGAACCGCTCTCGGCTGGTGAATTGCTGATGATTCGGAGATTTATCAGCGATTTCTTCCTGGATCACTACATTAATCCCACTGGTGATAATCAAGATTTCAGCACGCGTTCTCCTGAAACATTGAGTAAGAGTTAGCCGCTAAAGATATAACGCATGGATCCATTTTTTCCATTTGGTGATGTCTTCATATTTCGTACACTATGATTAATTATGTAATGCATATATGTGTGGACAAATCATTGGAATTTAGCTACCATATGTTCAATTGCAATTGTTGCGAAATCTGATGAATGTTATTCCTGTGGATACTATTTGTTCAATTGAATATTGTGGCGAATTTGCTTTTTGTGTGCCGATTCAAAATGGGATATTTTTGTTTATTTGTTAAATTGAATATTGTGGCGAATTTGCTTTTTGCGTGCCGATTCAAAATATGATATTTTTGTTTATTTGTTCAATTGAATATTGTGGCGAATTTGCTTTTTGCATGCTGATTCAAAATGGGATATTTTTGTTTTAACCTGGCAATTGCTCCGCACACGGTTCAACTAAATGAGTGTGTGTGATCCACATCGGAAAGCATACGTCAATCGTAGCGGAATCGTCGGTGATACACAACAGATCAAAAACGATTTGCAGCACTACTACGTGTGCATAGGGTCTCCGGAACCGTTTGTGATATCGTGTTATCGCACACAAGAACTGGGAGTAAACCGTGCCCAATGTAAAATACAATCCCAGTCGTAATTTTTTCAGGAAACGTGTGGGATCCCAAACGAAAAGCACACATCACTCTTACGGCAACCGTCGGTGATACCCAACAAATCACAAACGGTCTGCAGCACTTGTATGTGTGCGAAGGGGCTCCTGAACCATTTGTGATAGAACATTATCGCAGACGGTAATTGTTGGCAAACGTGTGCGATGGTGTCTTGCATGGTAGACGGGTTACGCAGAAAACTCTTGTGCGATGGGGCACAAATCGCACACAGTTCATATGTTGGCCCGTGTGCCTTACATATTGTTTCCCAAACGGTTCATTATGACAGACTGTATGGTTTCACTGCGTCATTAGAAATGTTTAATCACCGATACCACACGTGCGAAAGAATTTAGTGTGTGCTGCATTGCACACAATTACATTTTGGAAGGCCTCTGGATCACTGCTCCATATCCCCGACGGTTTCTGGGTCGTGTGAGAAGGACACCCTATCGCACACACTCACTTGGCGACGGTCCCAAATGCCGTCGTGGAAAGGGTTTAAAAACCGTTTGTATAGCACCGACGCGTACCAGTGATAGAACACCCGTATGCAAAGTGAGAGCAGGATTTGTGCATCTCTTCAACGCAAACGGTTGTTTTGGATGACCTGTCTGCAACCACTTACAAACAATTTGGTAAGATTTGCATCTGTCATATTGGGTATGTTGCCATTTGTCAAACTGGAAAGATTGACATTTGTTGATCTAGTAACAATGCCATTTGTCAACCTTGTAACACTGCGATTTGTCAAAATATGAAGCTAAAAATCACTAGCAGTATCTAATTTTTGCAACTAAAATTCAGTAATTAAGCATAGATTTCATTCATAGATTAAGCAGTCATTCTTAATTTATACAAACAGTTCAACTCGATAGCTAAACTGACCAAACTTTTCCCCAATTGTTGCCAACCATGTACTGAAATAGCTAGTTCAACTATATATACTAGCTAATTTTAAGTACATTGTACAGTTCCATCACATCTATAGTCAGATGAACTGAACAAAAAAGCCCCTAAATACTACTACTACGGAGTGGCTTTGCACTACTTCCGGCTGCCTCTCCTCTGCCGAGCGCGCTCAGTAAGAGGCAGAGGATGAGGAGCCTACCGACAAGCTGGGCAACCACAATACGGTGCCTGCCGCTGCTGCAGCTTCAGCGACGCTCACCTCGAACGCCCTCTGCCGCTCTAGACGACCCCTCTCGAAGCGGTGGTTCTCCTCGTAGATCTCCTGATTCCTCACCTCTGAGGCGGCGTGTGCCGCCGCCACGGCAGCGGTAAGGCTCTTTGCATGCTCGACGAGGCGCTCCTCCTCCTCTCGCAGGAACTCAGTGTAGCGCGCAAGGTCGCAGACGCACGTGCGGGCATCCACCTCTGCCTCCCGCCTTCGGGCGGCGGTGGCAGAGCGAGTGATGATCCCCGTGGTCGACGGTGGGCTGGCAGCCACGGCGGCCGATGATGGGTTGGCGGCCACGGCCACCACCTCCCGCTTTCGGGCCGTGGTGGCGGAGCGGGTGATGGCCATGGTGGCCGGCAGTGGGGTGGCGGCCACGACAGCCACCTCCCGCCTTCAGGCCGCGGTGGTGGAGCGGGTGATGGCCCTGGCTTTTGACGGTGGTGTGGCGGCAACGGCGGCCGGCAATGGCTGCCGACGGGCAGCGGCGACGGAGCGTGTGGTGGGTGTTCCGCGCACACCCAACAGGGACGCCACGTGCACTAAACTACGTTGGGGACTGCGCCACCGCCGCGGTGTAGCCTCCTAGCTGGAGCTGTCCTCTGATGACGGCGGAGTGGCTGCGCGAAGACGACGGACCGGTGCCATTGGCGATTGTGGGAGAAATGCGACGCAGGACTTGCCGGCCGTGAGGGTTTATATAGCAGGCATGTAAGCATTGGGATTTTGGGGGATTTCACCTAGTCTGGCGGGAAGCTTGCACGGGAACCTGTGAGGTTGCACGGGAACAGGCTCACAGATGATTCATTGGCGCCACCGTTTGGCCAAAAGAACGCCCCCGCGCGCTGCGGAAGCTTGCGTTGTAAGCTGTCTGTGGTAGTGGGGTGACAAGACGTGCGAGAGGAGGACGAAATGCCACGTACACATACGGTTAATAAAAAAACGTTTGCGATTTAATTACCTACTATACCCCCGTCCTGTTTTATAAGTATGATTTAACTAATAAAATATGAATGCATGTCGCCAAAGATTATATAGTTGGATTCGTATTTGAACATAGTTTCCAATTATATTATTTTTATAACATGCATTAACATTTTGTTGGTTAAATTTGAGGGCAAAGTATGGCACAAAATATAAAGGGGACTATAGACTAGACGGAGGTAGTAGCACACAGCCGCTCTCTACGCAGCGACGCAACTGTCGGCCGGCTTGTAGGCGACCATATCCTGCGTGTTCAACTCCTCTATGCGTGTGGTTGCTTGCGGTTCAGGCGGCAGCGGCGCGTGTCGGATTACGGGTTCCGCAGACCCTTGAGAGGTTCAAACTCTGTGGTGCGCACGAAGAACTCTCTCTCCCCGGTCTGCCTGCTCGACGATCCCATAGCCTAGCTCAACGAACCCATAGAACAAGAGACACAGAGATTTATCCTGGTTCGGGCCACCTTGCGGTGTAATACCCTACTCCAGCTTTGTGGTGGATTGCCTCGAGGTGCTAAGGATGAACTAGTATAGTGGATGAACAGCCTCAGGAGGTGAGGTGTTCTTGAGCTCGATGAGCCGGTGAGGTGGTCAGGGTAGAATGGCCCTGATTCGAGATGCCTCGCTATGGTGGTGGCTAAGTCCTATATATAGTGGCCTTGGTCCTCTTCCCAAATGTAGGCGGGAAGGGATCCCACAACGGCCAAATTTGAAGGGAGACAACTAGTACAAGCTATCCTGACAAAAGTAGTCTTCACCTGCAAAAGGCTCTAGTGGTGACGCTGTCATGGGCTCCGCGATAACCTCCGTCCTGGCGGTCTTGGTCTTGTTGCACCGATATGAAAACATTTGCCTGATGCCTCAGGACCCTGCGCCTACCCTTGCCTTCTTAGCACCAAAGAGGAAACTGGTACACTGCGCCTGCTGGTGCCGCCTGGCCTTGGTCGTCATGGCTCACGTCATGTTAGCCTCGCGAGGTGCGCCCTGCATAGATATCTCCGCTCCTCGGGACCCAGCCTAGTGAGGCTGCCCCCAGGGAGGTCTTGGTGTCGCCCACCTCGCATGGCTTGGCCCCTCACGAGGGTCTTGAGTTGTTGCTGCTGAAGCTGGGCCGTACCGGGCCATCGATGGAGCCGCGCCACGAGCCGCAGGCAGGCATGTCTGGGCACCCCCGTTCCTAGAACGCCTATAGTAGCCCCCGGGCCCAAGGCGCACTCGAACTTGGCTTCGAGGCAAAGCCAAAGGGAAGTGTGGAGCGCCACGGGCCCCAACCGCCTGCGGCCTCGGTCGACGTGTGGCGATTGATGGGACGTGGGCGCCTCCGCTTCCCCACGCTGCCTCGGCAACCGTCCGACTTGACGAGACCTGCTGCATGCAGAAGAAAACCATCATTACGTGCGATCGTGGAGGCCGGCGGTTGGCCTCCTTCTGGCTATAAATGAGGGGAGGGGCCGAGCCCCCTCGCTCATCTCTGTCTTATGGCCGCTTGCTCCTTCTTCTTTCTCCTAGCCTCGCCGTCTTGCCGTGATACTCATGGTGCCGATTAGGAGGTTCTTTGCCACGGAGAAAGGAAAAACCCCTCGCGAGGAGAAAGGGCCACTCCCACCAAAGAAGAGGTTCAGCTGTTCCCGCGACGTTGGCGTGAGGCTGGAGGTGACGCGGCCTTGGTACGAGCGGCCTCCGCCTGGCTACCCGCTCCCTTTGTATGCCCAAGCGCAGGGCTCTGGAGAAGGCAGGAGCGCCCCGCGCCGCGCAAGCTGCGGCCATGGTGGTCATGCTATGGTAGCACGAGCTGTCGTCCCACGAACACATGCCGATGGCTCCTCGCGTGAGTTTGTGGTGTGGGCGGCGATGCCACCGCGCACGTGGATCAAGCTTCCGCGGTTCTTTGCTGAAGAGCTGCCGCCGAGAGGGCCGCTCAAGCTTTGGTTGCAGCACGCCGAGTGCAGCACTCTGGCCATAGGGGCAGAGGTCGAGGTCATCTCCCCGGGCAAGATCTTCATGACCCGTGGATTGGGCGAGGTCGCCCGCGCTTGCCGTGTGGAGGGGGCCCTCGCCATCCACTTTGAGTACGACGGCGCCTCCACGCTGTTCTTCAAGGTCTTTGATGAGGAAGGCTGCCGCCTTGAGTGCTGCCCTGGAGGAAGCTGCCGAGGGGGCACAGCAGCAGGCACCGAGCCTACCCCCGGTCCTGCTGGTAGGGAATGACAGAACCTATGATTAAATAGGATTTTACTGAAAAGAATCTCCTCCAGCAGCAGCGACGACTCCTGGGGGTCCAGCGACTCTCTCGTGCCTAGTGAGTCTCCGGAGATGAGCGACGACAGCTACGCGCCACCGAGCTCCTGCCGTGCCCGGAGCGCGGCAACGGCGTCCGCTTGTCGTCGTCGATGACCTGGATGGGGTTGGCGTCAGCCTCTCGTGGCCCACTGTTGATGATGGCATCGGTGGCGACGTCCGTAGTCAGGGCCTCTTGGTTTTTTTTTCTTCTTTTGTTCCTTGCGAGGAATCGAGACGAACCCCGTGGGGGTGTGTAAAGAAACTGTAATGCTTTTGCTCCGCGCTTATTATTCCTACTATAAGGCTATGGTTGCGTATCTTGATTTGGCATTGTCCCCCCTTTTCATCCTTGCGGTAGCTTAGCGCTCTACGCTGGCAGGTCCCAGTCCCCAGGCAAGCTTCAGCCGTCGCTGGTATGCCAGGTCGCGATGCCGTGGTCAAGGCCAGGAGGTGAGCGGCCCAAGGTCCGGTAAGAGCTCCTGAGGTGCGATGCTCAAGAGGTTCCATTTGGCGTGCAAGCAGCATTCTGAAGGCAGAAAAGAAAGACGGCATTGCCAGAGCAATGCTGCGAGAATAAAAAATTCCAACTGCGACGTCGTGCTAACACAAATATGTGACTTATGTTATCGAGCCCGTGGTGATTCCCTGTACAGCATCCGATTTGCGCTTCAGCGGCGGTGTTACTAGGTGAGGCTCATGCCGACTTCCCCCTTCCTTGCTCATCTAAATGCTCTACGTCCTCGGGTCCCGACCCTCGAGCAAAGCTCAACCACCGCTGGTATGCCAGGTCACGATGCCGTGGTCAAGGCCAAGGGTGAGGGCTGGAGAGTCTGTAGGAGCTCCTGAGGCGTGATGCTCAGTAGCCCCCCTTTAATGTGCAAGCGAATCGTGCGAAAGGAGGGAAGCCGGCGAGGCCACCTGTAGCTAAGCTCCAGGGATTCCTGCGGGTTAGTTCGAGAGGAGGATATGGCTCATAATCGCGTTTGCTGGCCTACCGCTAATCTTTCCGCAAGAAGATGAAGGCACTGAGGATCTGGTGAGGTGACGTGTGCGGGGCGGGCCGCGAGCCAGAGCTCGATCACTCAGGTTTGTCAGCGTTGCAGGGACGGAGCCGAGCACAAGCGCCATGCCAGCATGTGTAGCCCCTGATGAGGGATGAGCAGGAGGCCGGTCAGCAACGCGGGAGGCCGCGAAGAGCAATAGGCAAGTAGGCGATAATCATAAACTATCTTGGAGAAGGAGGTAACACTAGTCCAGATGAATGCAAGAACGATACATGCCGCAGGGACGGACCCATGCGGCCTGGGGATGATGTAGCCCGAGGGGCGCCCCAAACAGAGTAAATTTAAAGATGCAAAGGATACACGCCGCAGGGATGGGCCCATGCGACCTAGGGATAATGCAGCCCGAGGGGCGCCCCCAACTGAATGAACCGGAAAATGTCACCTGCCGCCATTGCTGGAGGGGTGTTGAAGCAGCTGAAGATGCGCGCTGGAGAAGTTGCTCCTCACGAGCCGCCTGGGTCCTGAACCTCGGGAGGCTCTGGAAGTCCCGGGGGCTCGCGAGGAACCATTGCCATCTCCGCCTGGACCGCCTGATGCCTGGCCTCCTGAGCCGCCAGAACGCTTCGCAGGCAATGTTGGAAGGTAACAGCCGCGTTCGGCAAGCCAAATGGCATGCAAACATAGCTGTGAGGTGGACCCTCGCACCGACCAATGCGCGAAGGCCAGAGCGCTCCTGGGATGTGGCCCTGTTGAGCCCTGGGATGTTGATGTAGACGCGCAGCTCGTCGTCCTCGCCAGGACAAGGAGTTGCACCCGGTGGTGGGCGGCGGTCGCCGCGCATGGCTCTTGCCTCTTGAAGCTCCTCGGTCATGTTGATGATGAACTCATGGGCACCAGGCACCCCGTGCCTCGTGCCCTCCTGAGGGAAGCGTGCGTTGAAGCATGCCTCCATGTGGTGCCCGAGCGCCTCCCTCGTGACATATGCTAGGTCAGAGGCTCACCAGAAGAGAGCCCCCGAGCCCAACCTGAGGAGGGTGCCGGGCGCGCCTTCCTATGCAGGAGAGAGAGGTGCCCCATCCGTGGGCGCAGGTCCTGAGGTGGTGCCGCTGGAGACACCGCTCTCCTGAGGCTCTTGGTGGAGCAGCTGCTTCTTCTTCTTGGGGACTGCCTCAGGAGGGTAAATGGCGCCTTCGTTGTCTGGGTCTTCAATCGCCGCAGTTTGGTAGGCTCGCTCGAGGGAGCACACCGCGTCCTTCCCCTCGCAAGCGATCATGATGATGTCGCGGTTCCCTAGCATCTTGAGGACGTTGTAGCCATGGTGTGTCACCGCCATGAATTTGGCTAGGGCCGGATATCCAAGGATGGCATTGTACGGAAGTGGATGTGGGCGATGTCGAAGTCGATGAGCTCAGTGCGGTAGTTGTTGCGCTGGCCGAAGGTGATAGGGAGGCGGATCTGCCCTATCGGGGTGGTGGAGCCGTCGGTCACTTCTAAGAAGGGCTTGGTGGGCTGTAGCTGATCATATGGCACTTGGAGGCGGTCGAAGGTCTCGATGGAAAGAACATTTGTAACATCCCCAGCATCACACTACAGTAATCCCTTATGATCAGTGCCAAATCATCTTGTTTTACAAAGCTTAATCATGTTGGGATAATATCTCAACTCAAGTCCCTTCTCTGAATTCATTTCAAATTCAAAGTGAAAGTTGAAGTTGCACAAAACTTGCTAGAAAAATGTTCATCATTTAGCCAAAATTCCATAACATTTAATTGTTAAGGAAAACAACATCACCATTGAGCTAAGATGGACAGTAGCAATTATTTCATTGCAACTTCAGCATTTTTGAATGTCATTTTAATTGTGAAAAATGTAAATGCCATCCCCTGGCCTCCAAACTTTTTGTGGCACTGGCTAAAAATGCCTTGGATTTTATGGGCCCAGCTCCATAATTTATTTAAGATATTTGGATGCCCAATTAACTTCCTTTCTTTCTCTGTTTATTAAACAAAAAGAAAAAAAGAGAGAAAAGGAAAAGTAGAGGGGAGAGAAAGCCCCTGCCCCACTTGGGCTTCGGCCCACCCAGCCAGCCCACCCAGCAAGCCAGCCCACTTCCCCCGGTCAACTCTCTCGTCCCCCCGTTCCCCTGACCCGAGTGGGCGCCCGTTCCCGCCGGACCACCTCGCCGGCTCCGTCGCTACAGCGCGCAGCGGAGGGGATAAGGCCGCCACGAGCACGCCTCGGGACGCCTCCCCTCCCACTCGCCTCTCCCACTCCAGTCCTCCCCCACCTACCTCCACCCACTCGCCTGCTCCACCTCTCTCTCCCTCCTCGTCAGATCTGACGCGCCCGCCGCCATGGCCGTGCCATAGCCGCGACCACCGCCGACCCCGAACGCTGAGGCCTTGTCTACGAGCTGCGCCGGCCACCACCTCTTCTTCCTTGACCGTTAGCTGGAGTCGGGAGGCTCTGCATCGCCGGGTCCCCGTCGTCTTCCCCAGGCCTCCCCCGAGCCCGCTCTGCTCCTCTACAGGTGCCCTGTGAGCACCTCCCTCTCCTTCCCTTACTCCCCTGCCGTTTCCTGTGCCCGTAGGCTCAATTTCGCTGGATGACAGTCGCCGCCACCGTCGACCGTCGTTGTTGCCGTTGCCTCCGGCCACCCTAGGCTGTGCCGCCACCACCAGCGTGCTCCCGCTCCGCACGCACGCGCTCATGCGCCCGACCGCCCCCTACCCGCGCGCCCGTATGTGGCCTCGCTACCGCCACCTACTGCTGCCGCTCCGCACGCACTTGCCCACCTGCGCCTCGCCGCGGCCCGCGCCTTGCGCTGGTCGCCGCTCACCCTGGTCGCATCCAGGGCATGCCCCCGCAGCCGCCCACGGTCCCTGCTCCACCTACTGCTGTTGCTGCTGCGCTGCTTCAGCTTGCCGCTGCAGCTCCTGCTGTTGCTGAGGTGCCGCTGCAGTTGCTCTGCTTGCCGCGGCTACCTACTGTTCCTGCTGCTTGCGCCGCCTGCTACTCCCGCGTGCTGCTGCTCGTTGCTTCGGCGCGCAGCCGGCCACCGCTGCTTCTGCGTACTGCTGCCACTTAGTTGTTGCCGCTGCCCATACCTCTACTTACTGCTGCTTCATACTGTTGTTGCTCATGCCGCTGATGTTCTTTGCTGCTGCTGCTCGCTACCATCGCTGACTGCTCCTGCACTGGCCTCGGTTGTGGCCTTGGCCATGGCCGAGCACCCATGTGATGTGCATGTGTGTGCACAAGCCGTGAGGCTGGATGTGCCTCTGGCCGACCATGTGCAAAGTAGTTTAGGTTAATTACTAATTAGGGTAGCTACTAGCCTATGGCAGGTGGACCCCATTTAGTTAAGTTAGAATTTATTTATTTTGTTAAGGTTTAGTCTATGCCATGTGGGCCATGCCTTCCCTTTTGACCAGTCAAATTGACTTGGTCAATTCGGATTAAATAAATGCAGAAATTTCAAAATACTGATAAAACTTTGGAAAATCGTAGAAAATAATTCGTAACTCGGATTAAAATAATTTATATATGAAAGTTGCTCAGAAAAATCCAACGAATCCGAATATGCTATCCGCATATCTATCACATGCCTCTAGCATGCTGAACATGGAACCGTCCCCCTCTTTTCATTTGTCCGAAAAACACCAAACGTCGGGAAAACCCCTCCGGATGCTTTCCCTCTCGATTTGCAACATGTAGTATTGCGTTAGGTCACCCCTGGCACCGTGAATTGCTATGTCTTGCTTTGTGATGCTTTTGATTGCTCTGTTATTTATTGTGTTCCCCCTCCGTTACTTCTTTTCCGGTAGACACCGAGACCGATGCTGCCCTTGTGATCGACTACGTCACCAACGACACTTCTTTCTTTTCACCAGAGCTTCCAGGCAAGTCCCCCCCTTTGATCATCCCGATATCACCCATTCCATTCTATCATGCTTGCATTAGATTTTGCTACTGTTATTGTTTGCTCCTATTCTGATGCATAGCCTATTTATTGTAACCTGCTATTGTTACCTACCTGCTTATCCTAAACTATTTAGTATAGGCTGGGTAGAGACCCATCAGAGACCCCCACTTTGTCCCGACGGCCCCGCTGGATTATCAGAAGACCCAATCAACGGGATCGAAGACTAGGCCCCGGCGCCGCTCATTACTATGTTTACTATGACTTTACACTGAACCATGTTACTAAAGACGGGTCGGCCCTGAGGGGTACCCGCGCGAGCATATTTGCGAGTGATGAGGAGTCGGGTTGACCTGGAGAGTGCCTGCGAGATAATTACGAGGCATGGCCGGGCATTCTTAGCCCTTGCCGCAAGTCCTCGAGACGGGGTGACGGGGTCACATATTTCGTGAGTCTCTGCTTGTTACCGCGCGTTCCTAATCCACTACGATTTGGATATTTGATCCGAGGGGCCTCTGGCCTGATAGCACTAACCATCACGTGGGCATAGTATGGGCGTTCTGCTTCGTATGCATCAGCCGAAGCTTAATAGACGTCAGCGACTGAGCGGCGCGCGCCGGGTTGGACTTGCGTAAGCACCTGCCTTTTTGAAGGAGGTAGCTAGGTCTGCTCACCGGCCGCATTCCCCCCCCCCCCCCCCCCCCCCCCCCCCCCCCCCCCCCCCCCCCCCCCCCCCCCCCCCCCCCCCCCCCCCCCCCCCCCCCCCCCCCCCCCCCCCCCCCCCCCCCCCCCCCCCCCCCCCCCCCCCCCCCCCCCCCCCCCCCCCCCCCCCCCCCCCCCCCCCCCCCCCCCCCCCCCCCCCCCCCCCCCCCCCCCCCCCCCCCCCCCCCCCCCCCCCCCCCCCCCCCCCCCCCCCCCCCCCCCCCCCCCCCCCCCCCCCCCCCCCCCCCCCCCCCCCCCCCCCCCCCCCCCCCCCCCCCCCCCCCCCCCCCCCCCCCCCCCCCCCCCCCCCCCCCCCCCCCCCCCCCCCCCCCCCCCCCCCCCCCCCCCCCCCCCCCCCCCCCCCCCCCCCCCCCCCCCCCCCCCCCCCCCCCCCCCCCCCCCCCCCCCCCCCCCCCCCCCCCCCCCCCCCCCCCCCCCCCCCCCCCCCCCCCCCCCCCCCCCCCCCCCCCCCCCCCCCCCCCCCCCCCCCCCCCCCCCCCCCCCCCCCCCCCCCCCCCCCCCCCCCCCCCCCCCCCCCCCCCCCCCCCCCCCCCCCCCCCCCCCCCCCCCCCCCCCCCCCCCCCCCCCCCCCCCCCCCCCCCCAGTATGGCTCTGGGATTGCTTTCTCGCAGGGAGTCGAGAAAGGATCTCTGGCCGAGGTTGATAACACTACTACTACTTTACTTTATGCTACTCTACTCCCTCCTATTGCTGCAAGATGGTGGTTTCCAGAAGATGCTAGTCTTCGATAGGACTAGGTTCTCCCCTCTATTCTGGCATTTCTGCAGTTCAGTCCACATATACAGCCCATTTCATTGATACCGATGCATATGTAGTGTAGTTCCTTGCTTGCGAGTACTTTGGATGAGTACTCATGGTTGCTTTGCTCCCCCTTTTCCCCCTTTCTTCTTCTTTCCGGTTGATGCAACCAGATGACGGAGCCCAGGAGCCAGATGCCACCGCCGATGCTTACTACTACATGGAGGCCACCGACGACTAGGAGTAGTTAGGAGGCTCCCAGGCAGGAGGCCTTGCCTTTTCGATCGATGTTGCTTTTGTGCTAGCCTTCTCAAGGCAAACTTGTCTAACTTATGTTTGTACTCAGATATTGTTGCTTCTGCTGACTCTTATGTTTTCGAGCTTATGTATTCGAGCCCTCGAGGCCCCTGGCTTGTAATATAAAGCTTGTATTATTTTCAATTTGTGTCTAGAGTTGTGTTGTGATATCTTCCTGTGAGTCCTTGATCTTGATCGTATCGTACACATTTGCGTGTATGATTAGTGTACGATTGAATCGAGGGCGTCACAACATTGAGCCCTACTCCGCCATCGATGATGGTCTTCATGACAAGGACGTTGCTGATGATGGGCGAGCAGAGCATCGGGAGGGCGCCGGCAGTTGCCGCGCACTTGAGCTGGTCGGACGAGCTGAAGGTGATGGTGCACTTGGACCACCTGAGCGGGTGCGTGGCCTCGAGCCTGGGGAGGGCCGCGTTCACCTCGCGAGCAAACTTCTTGAAGATGCGCTGGGAGGCTGGGGCCTGAGCGCCACCCAAGATGCATGCGATGGCGCGAGGTTCTTGGAAGCCCCCAACCCCCTCATCCTGGTGGTGGTCTTCATTCCTCCTCGGTGGTGGTGGTAGTGGAGGGAGGCCGGTACTGCGCTGAGGGCGGTCCTCACGAGGCTGATCTCTCCAGGCGCCCTCGCAAGGCTGGCCTTGCCAGCGGTCCTCACGAGGCTGGTCGCGCCACTCCTGGCGGGGGCCGCGGTCGTCCCAGCGCCCTCCACTTCTGCCTCCTTCGCAGCCATAGCCTCGGTCATTGCGCTCGGGGCATCGACTGAAGCGCCCGTTGCGGATGGCCCTGAGCTCCTGACAGTCGTTGGTGTTGTGGTTGTGTACGTTGTGGAAGGCGTAGAACGGGGGGTTGGCCTTGGATGACTCTGGGTGGTCGCAGCCGCGCTTCATCTCTGGTTCTGCCGCGAGCACGGCAGCCCCCTTGTGCTTCACGTCCTTGGTCTTGGCCTTCTTGTCTTTCAGGTCGGCAGCTGGGAGCTCAAGGAGGGAGAGGCGCCCTTCCTCGGCTCTCGCGCACTTGGTCACCATGTTGAACATCTCCAGGGCCGTGCACAGGTCCTCGTGGATGGCGAGCTCCTCCTTCATCTTGACGTCGCGGACGCCATCAGAGAATGCTGAGATGATAGCCTCGTCCATCACCTTGGGGATCTTTAGGTGAACGCTGTTGAAGCGCTGGATGTACTTCTGCAGGGTCTCCCCTGGCTGCTGCTTGATGCGCCGCAGGTCACCAGCGGCAGGCGGGCGGTCGCGCGTGCCCTGGAAGTTGGCAATGAAATGCTCGCGCATCTCACCCCTGGAGGAGATTGATCCCGCAGGTAGGTCCAGGAGCCATGAGCGCACGCCATCCTTGAGAGCCATGGGAAACCAATTCGCCATGACCTTTTCGTCACCGTTGGCTGCCTCGATGCTTAGCTCATAGAGCTGCAGGAACTCAGCAGGGTCGGGGGTGCCGTCGTAGCACGGAGGCAGGTCAGGCTTGAACTTGCCGGGCCAGACAACGCTCTGCAGCTCGGGAGTGAAGGCGCGGCAGCCCACGGTGGTCACTGGAGCTTGTCGTGGAGGCGGAGCCTGGTCTTGGTATCCACGCATCGTCACCGAAGGTGGCGCGCGGTCTTGACGTGGTGGTGCCGGGAGTGCAGGAGCGTCCCCTTGCGGCCGCTGGACCTCTTGGCAGCTTTTTTCTTCACGTGTGGGCACCCTGCATGGCAGGTCATGCTGCGGGGCCGCACGTCTTGGTCTGAGGGCGACATCTTGACGGGGAGGTGGTGGAGGCGCTCCATGGGCTACGCCGCCCGCGGCGGGAGGCAGGCGCGGTAGCGAGAGAGATGGTGCTGGAGAGCCCCCAGCGACGCTGACGAGCTCGACGATGCGGTCCAGCCAGTCCTCATAGAGGTTGTCGACAGGGCGGTAGCGCAAGAGCTCGCGCGCCATGAGCAGCGCAGCCTGCGTGTTCGCGGGCCCGTGATGAGCGTGGGACGATGAGCCAGCCGGAGTCAGCGACGGGGTGGCAGTGCGTCCGTCCCTCCGCACGAAGGGGTGCAGTGACGAAGCTTGCTGTTCGTTCCCCGCTGGGCCGGTGGCGGCGTTGGCAGCGGGTGACGGAGAACGACAAGGAGGCCCACCGACGGGCACCGTCTGGGCGATGCGAGCAGTGAGAGCAGCTTGGCACTCAGCACGGTCTCGACGAGCATCAGCCATGGAAGCGGTGGAGTGGCGGTGCGTCAATCGACGGAAAAGAGGCTTCGGTGCACCCCTACCTGGCGTGCCAAATGTCAGATTATGGGTTCCGCAGACACTTGAGAGGTTCGAACTCTGGGGTGCGCATGAAGAACTCTCTCTCCCCGGTCTGCCTGCTCGACGATCCCACGGCCAAGCTCGACGAACCCACAGAACAAGAGACACAGAGATTTATCCTGGTTCGGGCCACCTTGCGGTGTAATACCCTACTCCAGCTTTATGGTGGATTGCCTCGAGGGGCTTAGGATGAACTAGTATAGTGGATGAACAACCTCAGGTGGTGAGGTGTTCTTGAGCTCGATGAGCCGGTGAGGTGGTCAGGGTAGAATGGCCCTGATTCGAGATGCCTCAATATGGTGGTGGCTAAGTCCTATATATAGTGGCCTTGGTCCTCTTCCCAAATGTAGGCGGGAAGGGATCCCACTACGGCCAAATTTGAAGGGAGACAACTAGTACAAGCTATCCTGACAGAAGTAGTCTTCGCCTGCAAAAGGCTCTGGTGGTGACGCTGCCATGGGCTCCGCGATGACCTCTGTCCTGCCATCCTGACGGTCTTGGTCTTGTTGCACCGATATGGAAACCTTTGCCTGATGCCTCGGGACCCTGCACATGCCCTTGCTTCCTTAGCACCAAAGAGGAGACTGGTACACTACGCCCGCTGGCGCCCGCCTGGCCTTGGTAATCATGGCTCACGTCATGTGAGCCTCGCGAGGTGCGCCCTGCATAGATATCTCCGCTCCTCGGGAGCCGGCGTAGCAAGGCTGCCCCAAGGGAGGTCTTGGTGTCGCCCGCCTCCCGTGGCTTGGCCCCTCGTGAGGGTCTTGAGTTGTTGCTGCTGAAGCTGGGCCGTACTGGGCCATCGATGGAGCCGCGCCACGGGCCGCACGCAGGCAAGTCTGGGCACCCCCGTTCCCAGAACGCCGACAGCGCGCTCTGCTCGCATCCTACCGCGCGCGCACTGCTCTAGCATCCCTCCGGGTGCTCTACCCTCGTCCCTCCAAGCGCGCTGCCCGTGTTTGGGGCTGGCGCACGATCACGCATGTTCGTGTGGATGTGGTTGCGTCGGGCGCGGCGCGACAATGCAGTTACCCGCTGCAAAAACTGCCATGCGGACGCGCAGAGAATCCAGGCCGCCCGACCCCCATTTATTCCTGTGGCCATTTACCTTCATCTCTCATGTCACACGACACAATAAGCACACCCACGACGACACATATAGAGAGGACATCCAGCGGTTCCAATGGCGCTCCCCGTGGGTCCAATGGCGCTCCCAGTGGCCGACGATGACAACGGTGGGCAGTTCACCACGCATCACGTAGTGGACACCCACGTGAGGGGGAAGGCCCTCTCGGTGGTGTATACGAACGATCCGGTCTCGGTGGAGAGCTCCATCCAAACTATGGAGCAGTTCCTTGCCGAGGACAAGTACCAAGTGGTCGGCTTCGACCTCGAGTACACCATCGGTCGTGCTGGGCACGATCAGAAGGTTGCCGTCGCCCAGTTGTGTGTGCGACATGACGTCCTCGTCTACCACTACCACCTTGCCACAAGGCCTCGCGAGCATTTCTCCAGGTTTATCAACAGCTCAGACTATAGTTTCGCTACAGTGGACACCACCAACGATCTAAAAGTGCTCAAGGTTTCAGGCTTGAAATGCCCGAATCTTGTCAACATCCAGCACCACTACAAGGTCTGGGGCAGCGACAAAAACAAATTGAACTCCCTGGTTGACCTCGCCTCGGCCATCATCGACCCTACTACATGAAGATGAAGAATGAGAGCAAGAACAACAAGAACGCCTGGCACAGTGTGTGGCATGAGAGACTAGATGAACAACATGTCAAGTATGCGGCAAAGGACGCGTACACAAGCTACGAGATGTACAGGCAGATCGTTGACATGAGGAAGTGTCTTCTTCCTGCCCCAGACGAGGGATCGAGCCACAGAGCAATGGCGGGAGCGTCACAAGAAGTAGATGACTAGACGATCGTTTCTCCTACTTTAGAATGTATGCAATTGTTTATTGAGGTGTGTGCGAATGATCTGTATAGTCACTTATGTAATTGGATGTTTATTTCAGTTATATATATATATATACATGTTATTCTTCTGTAGACAGAGCAAATCACACGGCTTATTAGCAGCAATCGTCTGTGATATTATTGGTCTTCGCACACATTTCTGATTATGGACCTGTTTGCCGCGTATCACACACATCTTGTACCGTTGAACCGTTTCCATTGTGTTGCCTAATCACATACAGTTCATCCTAGTGAATCGTATGCTGTATATCGCACACACCTTCATCTGGCTGCCTGTTTCTTTTGTTCCTCCTCATCCCAAACAGTTAATTGAACTGAACCGTATGCCTTGCATCACACACGCAACTAAAATCTGAACCGTATTTGATGCATCCGTCCTTGCAAACGTTTTGCACCTTTTTTGATGGTTTTTTACACCACCGTTTGCGATTATGGCATCGCACATAGTTTCGTCGAAGGGTCTCTGATCGTAGTGTCGCGTTTCGACCATCCTGCAGTAGTGAAGGCATCATGCTGGAGATAGAACTGCTCACAAGGTATTGCAATCTGAATTTTATTGGCCTACTCTCTTCAAGGATGCCCGTAAGTTCGTCTTATCTTGTGATGAATGCCAAAGAATAGGTAATATCAGTAAGCGTCAAGAAATGCCTATGAATTATTCACCTGCTGTTGAACATTTGATGTTTGGGGATTTGATTACATGGGACCTTTTCCTTCCTCTAATGGGTATACACATATTTTGGTTGCTGTTGATTATGTTACTAAATGGGTAGAAGCTATTCCAACCAATAGTGCTAATCACAAAACCTCTATTAAAATGCTTAAGGAAGTTATTTTCCCAAGGTTTGGAGTCCCTAGATATTTAATGACTGATGGCGGGTCACACTTTATTCATGGTGCTTTCCGTAAAATGCTTGCCAAGTATGATGTTAACCATAGAATTGCATCACCCTATCATCCTCAGTCTAGTGGTCAAGTTGAGCTTAGCAATGGAGAAATAAAATTAATTTTGCAAAAGACTGTAAATAGGTCCCGGAAGAATTGGTCTAAGAAATTAGATGATGCACTTTGGGCTTATAGAACAACATATAAAAATCCTATAGGTATGTCTCCTTATAAAATGGTTTATGGAAAAGCTTGTCATTTGCCTCTTGAATTAGAACATAAAGCTTATTGGGCAATCAAAGAACTCAACTATGATTTCAAACTTGCCGATGAAAAGAAGTTATTTGATATTAGCTCATTAGATGAATAGAGAACCCAAGCTTATGAAAATGCCAAATTATTTAAAGAAAAAGTTAAAAGATGGCATGATAAAAGAATCCAAAAGCGTGAGTTTAAAGTTGGAGAATATGTTCTTTCCCCCCCCCCCCCCCCCCCCCCCCCCCCCCCCCCCCCCCCCCCCCCCCCCCCCCCCCCCCCCCCCCCCCCCCCCCCCCCCCCCCCCCCCCCCCCCCCCCCCCCCCCCCCCCCCCCCCCCCCCGAAGAATAAAAGCGATAGACTGCATAATAAAGGTCGCTATCACTATGTTCTTTTGTACAACTCTCGTTTCAGATTCTTTGCAGGAAAACTCCTCTCCAAATGGGAAGGACCCTATGTTATTGAGGAGATTTATCGGTGTGGAGCTATCAAAATAAATAATGCTGAAGGTACTAACCCGAAGGTTGTTAATGGGCAACGAATAAAACATTATATCTCAGGTACGCCCATTAATGTTGAAAGCAATATTATCCAAACTTTGACACCGAAAGAACACATAAAAGAGTCCTTCCGGAACACTCGAGAATCTTGAAAATAAGGAGGTATGTGATACGGTAAGTAATGGACTCCGAAAAATCCGCGAAAATATTTTTTGTCAGTTTTGGAATATTTAGAAAATTAGGAAAATAAGAAACTTCCAGGAAGCATACCCTGGTGGGCACAAGACACCAGGGCGCGCCTGGCTTGCCAGGCGCACCAAGGTGGGTTGTGCCCACCTGGGGCACCTTTCGGACTCCGTTTTTCTTCCGTATGCTTGTCCCCCAAAATAAAAAAATCTTTATATACTCCCCGAACCTGTTGACCACCGTATCGCGGAGAAATCCTCTGTTCTCTTTTCTTGTTGTTTTCCTGTCAGATCTAAAATCATTTCATCCCAAGACTCCGAGGGTGAAAGTTATGCTGCTGATTTCATCTCGAATCCCAAGTCCTATGGGGATGTAGAGCACTATGATTGGACCATCGAGGAAGAGGAAGACTATTAACCTAGGGAAAGGGAGGAGATGAGCTCAGATGGGGACAAACCTCCATTACCTCAACCTGGGGACATGCATGTGGAATTCAAGAAGTCAAGCCTCCCAACGAAACCAAAGAGGCCTAAGATTCAGTTCATACCTCACCGTCTTTTGCAGGAGAATAAGCAAGATCTATGCAAAAAGGTACTAGATCTTGAACAGGAGGTCGGTGAATTGAAGGAGGAAAATTCCATCCTCAAGCGTAAGCTAAGGAAAAAGGACAAACCCTCTACATCATCACCACCACCATCTGCTTCACCACCAAAAGAAAATTGAGTTTCGGGTATGGGCACTCCCCTTGGCTTCCGCCAAGCTTGGGGGAGGTGCCCCGGTATCGTATCATCCCTACTATCTTTTTGCCTTTACTATTTTTGATCTTTCGCTTTAGAATGAATAAAGGTTTAGTTCGATCCTTTCTTTTCAAGAGCTTGCTTAGTGATCTGTCCTTGTAATCATGTGCAAGATATATAATAAAGTTTAGTTTTAGTTTTTGCTTTCTTTACTTTTATGTTGCAATAAAAAGAAAGGATATAAATAAAAATAAAGGAAATAAAAGAAAAAGATCATATGCTAATCTTATGGTAGGTGATGGCACCACATAAGGAAAAGTATAAGCCCCCCCCCCCCCCCCCCCCCCCCCCCCCCCCCCCCCCCCCCCCCCCCCCCCCCCCCCCCCCCCCCCCCCCCCCCCCCCCCCCCCCCCCCCCCCCCCCCCCCCCCCCCCCCCCCCCCCCCCCCCCCCCCCCCCCCCCCCCCCCCCCCCCCCCCCCCCCCCCCCCCCCCCCCCCCCCCCCCCCCCCCCCCCCCCCCCCCCCCCCCCCCCCCCCCCCCCCCCCCCCCCCCCCCCCCCCCCCCCCCCCCCCCCCCCCCCCCCCCCCCCCCCCCCCCCCCCCCCCCCCCCCCCCCCCCCCCCCCCCCCCCCCCCCCCCCCCCCCCCCCCCCCCCCCCCCCCCCCCCCCCCCCCCCCCCCCCCCCCCCCCCCCCCCCCCCCCCCCCCCCCCCCCCCCCCCCCCCCCCCCCCCCCCCCCCCCCCCCCCCCCCCCCCCCCCCCCCCCCCCCCCCCCCCCCCCCCCCCCCCCCCCCCCCCCCCCCCCCCCCCCCCCCCCCCCCCCCCCCCCCCCCCCCCCCCCCCCCCCCCCCCCCCCCCCCCCCCCCCCCCCCCCCCCCCCCCCCCCCCCCCCCCCCCCCCCCCCCCCCCCCCCCCCCCCCCCCCCCCCCCCCCCCCCCCCCCCCCCCCCCCCCCCCCCCCCCCCCCCCCCCCCCCCCCCCCCCCCCCCCCCCCCCCCCCCCCCCCCCCCCCCCCCCCCCCCCCCCCCCCCCCCCCCCCCCCCCCCCCCCCCCCCCCCCCCCCCCCCCCCCCCCCCCCCCCCCCCCCCCCCCCCCCCCCCCCCCCCCCCCCCCCCCCCCCCCCCCCCCCCCCCCCCCCCCCCCCCCCCCCCCCCCCCCCCCCCCCCCCCCCCCCCCCCCCCCCCCCCCCCCCCCCCCCCCCCCCCCCCCCCCCCCCCCCCCCCCCCCCCCCCCCCCCCCCCCCCCCCCCCCCCCCCCCCCCCCCCCCCCCCCCCCCCCCCCCCCCCCCCCCCCCCCCCCCCCCCCCCCCCCCCCCCCCCCCCCCCCCCCCCCCCCCCCCCCCCCCCCCCCCCCCCCCCCCCTTGTGATGGTGAAGAATAAAAGCGATAGACTGCATAATAAAGGTCGCTATCACAAGTGGCAATGCAACGTGACATTCTTTTGCACTAAGGGGTTGAGCATACAAAAAAATAAGCGCATGGCAATCTCTGCTTCCCTCTACGAAGGGCCTATCTTTTACTTTTATGTATTTACTTTTATGCAAAGAGTCAAAGTTTCTTCTCTCTATTCCTTTATATTTCTCCTTTGGCAAGCATCATGTGGTGAGGAAAGATCTGGGCACATATGTCCAGTTGAATATGGGTGGCATGAGTTATTATTGTTGACATCACCCTTGAGGTGAATACGTTGGGAGGCAAAACTATAAGCCCCTATCTTTCTATGTGTCCGTTTGAAACGTTTTGCTCATGTGTATGCGGTGAGTGTTAACAATCATAGAAGACTATATGATGGTTGAGTATGTGGGCTTGCCGAAAGGCTTCGATACGAGACCCTTCCTGAAAAGATGATGAATTGTAGTTGCAAAGTTGACTGAGAACACAGTTTGTTGGTTTCTAATAGAGTTTATGCTTTATACTTCGATTGTGTGATGAACTGTTACTTACTCATGAGAAGATTATGATAAAAGCTCTATGATAAAAGTCTTATGTTTAACTTTGTTGCTGTTATAATAATCTACATGATGCTTCTATGTCTGTATTTTGTTTTTTTATCGACACCTCGCTCTCAAAGCATGTGGACATGTTTTTTGATTTCGGTTTTCGCTTGAGGATAAGCGAGGTCTAAGGTTGGGGGAGTTGATACATCCATTTTGCATCATGTTTTCTTACTGTTATTTATGATGTTTTTATCCATAATAACATGCTTTTTGGACTAATTCTAATGCCTTTTCTCTCATAATTTGCAAGGTACACACAAAGAGGGAGAATTCCGGCAGCTGGAAATCTGGACCTGAAAAAGCTATGTCAGGCTACCTATTCTGCACAACTCCAAACAAGCTGAAACTTCACGGAGATTTTTTATGGAATATATGATGAATATTGGAGCAAATAACTACCAGAGGGGGCCCACCAGGTGGGCACAACCCGCCCGGGCGCGCCAGGGATCCCAGGCGCGCCCTGGTGGGTTGTGCTCACCCAGGCCCGCCTCCGGTGCCCATCTTCTGGTATATAGGTCATTTTGACCTAGAAAAAAAATAAGGAAAGGACTTTTGGGACGTAGCGCCGCCGTCTCGAGGCGGAACTAGGGCAGGAGCACTCTTGCCCTCCGGTGGAGCGATTCCACCGGGGGAACTTCCCTCCCGGAGGGGGAAATCATCGTCATCATCATCACCAACAACTCTCCCATCTTGGGGAGGGCAATCTCCATCAACATCTTCAACAGCGCCATCTCATCTCAAACCCTCGTTCATCTCTTGTGTTCAATCTTGTTACCAAAACTATAGATTGGTGCTTGTGGGTGACTAGTAGTGTTGATTACATCTTGTAGTTGATTACTATATGGTTTATACGGAGGAAGATTATGTGTTCAGATCCAATATGCTATTTTGTAAGTGCATCTAGTGCCCCTTAGTGATTTTGGTGTATTGAAGACTTATAGGTTAAGGGACTAATGTGTTTATGAGTGTACACAGGTCTATAAGTCTATGAGGAGTTTGATATTTACAGAGAAAGTCGACCCCTAAAAATGAAGTTCTTCAACTAAAGACTTTGGATTTCTGAAGACTTTCTGAAGACTTTGAAAGTGAAGAAATTGGTGTGACCATGAAGACTTGGCGTTCATTCGAGGAACATGGAGCGTGAAGACTTTTGTTTTCGTAGTTTCATTTTCCCCCCCCCCCCCCCCCCCCCCCCCCCCCCCCCCCCCCCCCCCCCCCCCCCCCCCCCCCCCCCCCCCCCCCCCCCCCCCCCCCCCCCCCCCCCCCCCCCCCCCCCCCCCCCCCCCCCCCCCCCCCCCCCCCCCCCCCCCCCCCCCCCCCCCCCCCCCCCCCCCCCCCCCCCCCCCCCCCCCCCCCCCCCCCCCCCCCCCCCCCCCCCCCCCCCCCCCCCCCCCCCCCCCCCCCCCCCCCCCCCCCCCCCCCCCCCCCCCCCCCCCCCCCCCCCCCCCCCCCCCCCCCCCCCCCCCCCCCCCCCCCCCCCCCCCCCCCCCCCCCCCCCCCCCCCCCCCCCCCCCCCCCCCCCCCCCCCCCCCCCCCCCCCCCCCCCCCCCCCCCCCCCCCCCCCCCCCCCCCCCCCCCCCCCCCCCCCCCCCCCCCCCCCCCCCCCCCCCCCCCCCCCCCCCCCCCCCCCCCCCCCCCCCCCCCCCCCCCCCCCCCCCCCCCCCCCCCCCCCCCCCCCCCCCCCCCCCCCCCCCCCCCCCCCCCCCCCCCCCCCCCCCCCCCCCCCCCCCCCCCCCCCCCCCCCCCCCCCCCCCCCCCCCCCCCCCCCCCCCCCCCCCCCCCCCCCCCCCCCCCCCCCCCCCCCCCCCCCCCCCCCCCCCCCCCCCCCCCCCCCCCCCCCCCCCCCCCCCCCCCCCCCCCCCCCCCCCCCCCCCCCCCCCCCCCCCCCCCCCCCCCCCCCCCCCCCCCCCCCCCCCCCCCCCCCCCCCCCCCCCCCCCCCCCCCCCCCCCCCCCCCCCCCCCCCCCCCCCCCCCCCCCCCCCCCCCCCCCCCCCCCCCCCCCCCCCCCCCCCCCCCCCCCCCCCCCCCCCCCCCCCCCCCCCCCCCCCCCCCCCCCCCCCCCCCCCCCCCCCCCCCCCCCCCCCCCCCCCCCCCCCCCCCCCCCCCCCCCCCCCCCCCCCCCCCCCCCCCCCCCCCCCCCCCCCCCCCCCCCCCCCCCCCCCCCCCCCCCCCCCCCCCCCCCCCCCCCCCCCCCCCCCCCCCCCCCCCCCCCCCCCCCCCCCCCCCCCCCCCCCCCCCCCCCCCCCCCCCCCCCCCCCCCCCCCCCCCCCCCCCCCCCCCCCCCCCCCCCCCCCCCCCCCCCCCCCCCCCCCCCCCCCCCCCCCCCCCCCCCCCCCCCCCCCCCCCCCCCCCCCCCCCCCCCCCCCCCCCCCCCCCCCCCCCCCCCCCCCCCCCCCCCCCCCCCCCCCCCCCCCCCCCCCCCCCCCCCCCCCCCCCCCCCCCCCCCCCCCCCCCCCCCCCCCCCCCCCCCCCCCCCCCCCCCCCCCCCCCCCCCCCCCCCTATTCACCCCCCTCTAGTCGATATAACGCACTTTCAATTGGTATCAGAGCAATGTACTCCCTTGTTCTGTGTGATTTTGGTTTAACCGCCTGGAGTTTTAGTTATGTCGACCGCAGGTATGATCAAGGTATCTGCTAGGTGTGCTACCTTCGATGGGATGGACTAACCCTACTGGAAGAATAAGATGCGAATGCATCTTCAGGCAATTGATAACGATCTCTGGTATGTTGTGGAAAATGGTGTTCCCTCAGTCACACCTTCTCTGAATGCTGCTGATGTGAAGAGATTCAAGCAACTCGATTCTCAAGCGAAGAATATCATATGTGGCCATCTGAGCAAAGGACAGTATGGAAGAGTGAGTGCTTTGGAAACTGCTAAGCTTATCTGGGATAGGCTGTCCAAAGTCAATGAAGGAGTCTCAACACAACGTGACTCTCGAGTTGATGTTCTTCGCAATCTCTTCAACCGCTTCAAAAGACTCGACAATGAAAATGTTCAACAAACCTTCGATCGCCTCACTGACATCTCAAATGAGCTTCAAGCGCTTGGTGCCACTGACATCACCGACCATGACGTGGTGAAGAAATTGCTGAGATCGCTTGATTCCTCATTTGATACTCTGGCACTAATGATACAAGAACGTGCTGATTACAAGTCACTTGATCCCGCTGATATCCTCGAGAGGCTAAATACTCATGAGTTCTAGCTTCCTGAGAAGAGAGATCTCTATGGTTCGAGCTATGGCAGATCATGTTCCCTGAAGGCCAAGGTCGTCTCTGAATCTGAAGGTGAAGATTCTGGTAGTAGCCTTGGTGATCCTGAAGAACTGAGCCAGGAACTAGCACTACTCGTGAAGAAATTCCAAAGGTTCTCAAGACATGGTAGATACGTCTCCGTCGTATCTATAATTTTTGATTGTTCCATGCCAATATTATTCCACTTTCATATACTTTTGGCAACTTTTTATACTATTTTTGGGACTAACATATTGATCCAGTTCCTGTTTGTTGCATGTTTTATGTTTCACAGAAACCCCATATCAAATAGAATCCAAACGGGATAAAAACGGACGGAGAATATTTTTGGAATATTTGGAGAATTCCGGAAGAAGAATCAACGCGAGACGGTACCCGAGGGGGCACAAGGCAGGGGGGCGCGCCCCACCCCCCTGGGCGCGCCCCTGACCCTCGTGGGCCCCCGTAAGGCGGTTGCTACTCTACTTTGGACGCAAGAAAACTAATTTTTGGAGAAAAATCTGGGCGAAGGTTTCAATCCAATCGGAGTTACGGATCTCCATATATACACGAAACGGTGAAAGGGCAGCAGAGAAAAACGCAGAAACAGAGAGAGACAGAGAGACATATCCAATCTCGGAGGGGCTCTCGCCCCTCCCATGCCATGGAGGCCAAGGACCAGAGGGGAAACCCTTCTCCCATCTAGGGAGGAGGTCAAGGAAGAAGAAGAAGAAGGGGCACCCTCTCCCCTTCTCTTCCGGTGGCGCCGGAACGCTGCCGTGGCAATCATCATCATCACCGCGATCTTCACCAACACCTCCGCCATCTTCACCAACATCTCCATCACCTTCCACCCTCTATCTACAGCGGTCCACTCTCCTGCAACCCGCTGTACCCTCTACTTGAACATGGTGCTTTATGCTTCATATTATTATCCAATGATGTGTTGCCATCCTATGATATCTGAGTAGATTTTCGTTGTCCTATCGGTGGTTGATGAATTGCTATGATTGATTTAATTTGCTTGTGGTTATGTTGCTGTCCTTTGGTTCCCATCATATGAGCGCGCGCGTGGATCACACCATAGGGTTAGTTGTATGTTGATAGGACTATGTATTGGAGGGCAAGAGTGACAGAAGCTTCAACCTAGCATAGAAATTGATGCATACGGGATTGAAGGGGGACCAATGTATCCCCCCCCCCCCCCCCCCCCCCCCCCCCCCCCCCCCCCCCCCCCCCCCCCCCCCCCCCCCCCCCCCCCCCCCCCCCCCCCCCCCCCCCCCCCCCCCCCCCCCCCCCCCCCCCCCCCCCCCCCCCCCCCCCCCCCCCCCCCCCCCCCCCCCCCCCCCCCCCCCCCCCCCCCCCCCCCCCCCCCCCCCCCCCCCCCCCCCCCCCCCCCCCCCCCCCCCCCCCCCCCCCCCCCCCCCCCCCCCCCCCCCCCCCCCCCCCCCCCCCCCCCCCCCCCCCCCCCCCCCCCCCCCCCCCCCCCCCCCCCCCCCCCCCCCCCCCCCCCCCCCCCCCCCCCCCCCCCCCCCCCCCCCCCCTATTATCTTGCAAACCTATCCAACAACACCTACAAAGTACTTCTAGTTTTATAGTTGTTCTAGGTAAAGCGAACGTTAAGCGTGCATAGAGTTGTATCGGTGGTCGATAGAACTTGAGGGAATATTTGTTCTACCTTTAGATCCTCGTTGGGTTCGACACTCTTACTTATCGAAAGAGGCTACAATTGATCCCCTAAACTTGTGGGTTATCAAGACCTTTTTCTGGCGCCGTTGCCGGGGAGCCATAGCGTGGGGTGAATATTCTCGTGTGTGCTTGTTTGCTTTATCACTAAGTAATTTTCCCCCCCCCCCCCCCCCCCCCCCCCCCCCCCCCCCCCCCCCCCCCCCCCCCCCCCCCCCCCCCCCCCCCCCCCCCCCCCCCCCCCCCCCCCCCCCAAAATCTATCACACTGCTGAAGCTTATTACTTGGATCATCTTCGATCCCTATGTGCTCGTGCTGAAACCCCAACTAGCTTAGTTGAGGGCAAATCCTTAGATGACCATGCTTGTTATGTGCGACACCGCATATCTGAAAAAGGGAAAATTTTACTGGGTCAAATTCATCGTTTGCAATGCTATGCTTGGAATTTATGTGAAATATAAGATTTTACTTGTTGTTCTGAAAACCCTAAGAAACACCTTCCCTATCAATGTGAGTTTAGCGATAATGGAATCGTATCTTCGTATGCTAAGGGTGTTTAGGGGGGGGGGGGGGGGGGGGGGGGGGGGGGGGGGGGGGGGGGGGGGGGGGGGGGGGGGGGGGGGGGGGGGGGGGGGGGGGGGGGGGGGGGGGGGGGGGGGGGGGGGGGGGGGGGGGGGGGGGGGGGGGGGGGGGGGGGGGGGGGGGGGGGGGGGGGGGGGGGGGGGGGGGGGGGGGGGGGGGGGGGGGGGGGGGGGGGGGGGGGGGGGGGGGGGGGGGGGGGGGGGGGGGGGGGGGGGGGGGGGGGGGGGGGGGGGGGGGGGGGGGGGGGGGGGGGGGGGGGGGGGGGGGGGGGGGGGGGGGGGGGGGGGGGGGGGGGGGGGGGGGGGGGGGGGGGGGGGGGGGGGGGGGGGGGGGGGGGGGGGGGGGGGGGGGGGGGGGGGGGGGGGGGGGGGGGGGGGGGGGGGGGGGGGGGGGGGGGGGGGGGGGGGGGGGGGGGGGGGGGGGGGGGGGGGGGGGGGGGGGGGGGGGGGGGGGGGGGGGGGGGGGGGGGGGGGGGGGGGGGGGGGGGGGGGGGGGGGGGGGGGGGGGGGGGGGGGGGGGGGGGGGGGGGGGGGGGGGGGGGGGGGGGGGGGGGGGGGGGGGGGGGGGGGGGGGGGGGGGGGGGGGGGGGGGGGGGGGGGGGGGGGGGGGGGGGGGGGGGGGGGGGGGGGGGGGGGGGGGGGGGGGGGGGGGGGGGGGGGGGGGGGGGGGGGGGGGGGGGGGGGGGGGGGGGGGGGGGGGGGGGGGGGGGGGGGGGGGGGGGGGGGGGGGGGGGGGGGGGGGGGGGGGGGGGGGGGGGGGGGGGGGGGGGGGGGGGGGGGGGGGGGGGGGGGGGGGGGGGGGGGGGGGGGGGGGGGGGGGGGGGGGGGGGGGGGGGGGGGGGGGGGGGGGGGGGGGGGGGGGGGGGGGGGGGGGGGGGGGGGGGGGGGGGGGGGGGGGGGGGGGGGGGGGGGGGGGGGGGGGGGGGGGGGGGGGGGGGGGGGGGGGGGGGGGGGGGGGGGGGGGGGGGGGGGGGGGGGGGGGGGGGGGGGGGGGGGGGGGGGGGGGGGGGGGGGGGGGGGGGGGGGGGGGGGGGGGGGGGGGGGGGGGGGGGGGGGGGGGGGGGGGGGGGGGGGGGGGGGGGGGGGGGGGGGGGGGGGGGGGGGGGGGGGGGGGGGGGGGGGGGGGGGGGGGGGGGGGGGGGGGGGGGGGGGGGGGGGGGGGGGGGGGGGGGGGGGGGGGGGGGGGGGGGGGGGGGGGGGGGGGGGGGGGGGGGGGGGGGGGGGGGGGGGGGGGGGGGGGGGGGGGGGGGGGGGGGGGGGGGGGGGGGGGGGGGGGGGGGGGGGGGGGGGGGGGGGGGGGGGGGGGGGGGGGGGGGGGGGGGGGGGGGGGGGGGGGGGGGGGGGGGGGGGGGGGGGGGGGGGGGGGGGGGGGGGGGGGGGGGGGGGGGGGGGGGGGGGGGGGGGGGGGGGGGGGGGGGGGGGGGGGGGGGGGGGGGGGGGGGGGGGGGGGGGGGGGGGGGGGGGGGGGGGGGGGGGGGGGGGGGGGGGGGGGGGGGGGGGGGGGGGGGGGGGGGGGGGGGGGGGGGGGGGGGGGGGGGGGGGGGGGGGGGGGGGGGGGGGGGGGGGGGGGGGGGGGGGGGGGGGGGGGGGGGGGGGGGGGGGGGGGGGGGGGGGGGGGGGGGGGGGGGGGGGGGGGGGGGGGGGGGGGGGGGGGGGGGGGGGGGGGGGGGGGGGGGGGGGGGGGGGGGGGGGGGGGGGGGGGGGGGGGGGGGGGGGGGGGGGGGGGGGGGGGGGGGGGGGGGGGGGGGGGGGGGGGGGGGGGGGGGGGGGGGGGGGGGGGGGGGGGGGGGGGGGGGGGGGGGGGGGGGGGGGGGGGGGGGGGGGGGGGGGGGGGGGGGGGGGGGGGGGGGGGGGGGGGGGGGGGGGGGGGGGGGGGGGGGGGGGGGGGGGGGGGGGGGGGGGGGGGGGGGGGGGGGGGGGGGGGGGGGGGGGGGGGGGGGGGGGGGGGGGGGGGGGGGGGGGGGGGGGGGGGGGGGGGGGGGGGGGGGGGGGGGGGGGGGGGGGGGGGGGGGGGGGGGGGGGGGGGGGGGGGGGGGGGGGGGGGGGGGGGGGGGGGGGGGGGGGGGGGGGGGGGGGGGGGGGGGGGGGGGGGGGGGGGGGGGGGGGGGGGGGGGGGGGGGGGGGGGGGGGGGGGGGGGGGGGGGGGGGGGGGGGGGGGGGGGGGGGGGGGGGGGGGGGGGGGGGGGGGGGGGGGGGGGGGGGGGGGGGGGGGGGGGGGGGGGGGGGGGGGGGGGGGGGGGGGGGGGGGGGGGGGGGGGGGGGGGGGGGGGGGGGGGGGGGGGGGGGGGGGGGGGGGGGGGGGGGGGGGGGGGGGGGGGGGGGGGGGGGGGGGGGGGGGGGGGGGGGGGGGGGGGGGGGGGGGGGGGGGGGGGGGGGGGGGGGGGGGGGGGGGGGGGGGGGGGGGGGGGGGGGGGGGGGGGGGGGGGGGGGGGGGGGGGGGGGGGGGGGGGGGGGGGGGGGGGGGGGGGGGGGGGGGGGGGGGGGGGGGGGGGGGGGGGGGGGGGGGGGGGGGGGGGGGGGGGGGGGGGGGGGGGGGGGGGGGGGGGGGGGGGGGGGGGGGGGGGGGGGGGGGGGGGGGGGGGGGGGGGGGGGGGGGGGGGGGGGGGGGGGGGGGGGGGGGGGGGGGGGGGGGGGGGGGGGGGGGGGGGGGGGGGGGGGGGGGGGGGGGGGGGGGGGGGGGGGGGGGACCATACGTGCATGCTACAGGAATCACAAACCTCAACACAAGTATTTCTACAATCCACAACCACCCACTAGCATGACTCTAATATCACCATCTTGATATCGCAAAACTATTGCAAGGAATCAAACATATCATATTCAGTGATCTACAAGTTTTATGTAGGATTTTATGACTAACCTTGTGAATGACCAATTCCTGTCATCTCTCTAAATAGATATAAGTGAAGCACGAGAGTTTAATTCTTTCTACAAAAGATATGCCCACGCTCTAACAAATATAAGTGAAGCAAAAGAGCATTCTACAAATGGCGGTTTTCTATGTGAAGAGAAACAGGCAATCCAAACTTCAAATGATATAAGTGAAGCACATGAAGCATTCTATAAAGCCATACTCAAAAGATTATAAGTGAAGTGCAAAGAGCATTCTATAAATCAACCAAGGACTATCTCATACCAGCATGGTGCATAAAAGAAAATTTAAAACTAAATGCAAAAGACGCTCCAAGATTTGCACATATCGCATGAACGAAACGAATCCGAAAACATACCGATACTTGTTGAAGAAAGAGGGGATGCCTTCCGGGGCATCCCCAAGCTTAGATGCTTGAGTCTCCTTGAATATTTACTTGGGGTGCCTTGGGCATCCCCAAGCTTGAGCTCTTGCCTCTCTTCCTTCTTCTCACATCGAGACCTTTTCGATCATCGAACACTTCATCCACACAAAACTTCAACGGAAAACTCGGTAAGATCCGTTAGTATGATAAAGCAAATCACTACTCTAAGTATTGTTGCAAACCAATTCATATTTTGTTTTTGCATTGTTTTTACTGTATTATAACTTTTTCATGGCTTAATCCACTGATATAAATCAATAGTTTCATCAAAATAAGCAAACTATGCATCAAAAACAGAATCTGTCTAAAACAGAACAGTCTGTAATAATCTGAACATTAACCATACTTATTATACTTGAAAAATTCTACCAAAATTAGTAAAAATAAACAATTTGTATAGAAAGACAGTGCAAAAATTTTCAGAACCATTTGATGTTCCAGTAAAAAATGAAAAATTGCGCACTACAGCCAAAGTTTCTGTCCTGCACCGTACAAACCAACAAGCATTGTAAACATCCTAAAGGCAAACCTTGGCACATTATTTTTATTTCTAAACTTTATAGTAGCACACAACAGAAATAAATGACTCTCTAAAACTTCCGGGTTGTCTCCCTGGCAGCGCTTTCTTTAAAGCCATTAAGCTAGGCATATAGTGCTCAAGTAGTGAATCCACCCGGATCCCAAGGTATATCAAAGCCAATTTTAATTAACAATGATTTGTGATTTCGTAGTGAGCACAAATTAACATATATCATGCAACAACGAAGTCTAACTCTCTTCCTATGCATCGGCATGTCATAAAAGAACAATTCATGCACACATTGTAAAGGCCAATGCATAGTATAAACAGTTTCTTGCAATTTTATCATGTTGGAAACATAGAGAGGTGGAGATATAGTTCCTCTCTCATAATAATTGCAAGTAGGAGCAGCAAGCACATGCATATTATACTCACCAAAATCATCATGTGCAACGGTAAAATGCAACCCATCAACATAATCCTTAATAAGAGCAAACTTCTCCGATATAGTGTAGTTTGGAGAATTCAAAAAGATAATAGGACTATCATGTGTGGGTGCAATAGCAACAATTTCATTCATAACATAAGGAGCTATAGCAAGTTCATCTCCATAAGCATCATTCATATTGGCATCTTGGCCACAAGCATAGCAAGCATCATCAAAAAAGGATATTTCAAGAGAATCAACAGGATCATAACAATCATCATAGCAATCATCCTTCGGTAAGCACGAAGGGAAATTAAACAATGTATGAGTTGAAGAGTTACTCTCATTAGAAGGTGGGCACGGGTCCCCCCCCCCCCCCCCCCCCCCCCCCCCCCCCCCCCCCCCCCCCCCCCCCCCCCCCCCCCCCCCCCCCCCCCCCCCCCCCCCCCCCCCCCCCCCCCCCCCCCCCCCCCCCCCCCCCCCCCCCCCCCCCCCCCCCCCCCCCCCCCCCCCCCCCCCCCCCCCCCCCCCCCCCCCCCCCCCCCCCCCCCCCCCCCCCCCCCCCCCCCCCCCCCCCCCCCCCCCCCCCCCCCCCCCCCCCCCCCCCCCCCCCCCCCCCCCCCCCCCCCCCCCCCCCCCCCCCCCCCCCCCCCCCCCCCCCCCCCCCCCCCCCCCCCCCCCCCCCCCCCCCCCCCCCCCCCCCCCCCCCCCCCCCCCCCCCCCCCCCCCCCCCCCCCCCCCCCCCCCCCCCCCCCCCCCCCCCCCCCCCCCCCCCCCCCCCCCCCCCCCCCCCCCCCCCCCCCCCCCCCCCCCCCCCCCCCCCCCCCCCCCCCCCCCCCCCCCCCCCCCCCCCCCCCCCCCCCCCCCCCCCCCCCCCCCCCCCCCCCCCCCCCCCCCCCCCCCCCCCCCCCCCCCCCCCCCCCCCCCCCCCCCCCCCCCCCCCCCCCCCCCCCCCCCCCCCCCCCCCCCCCCCCCCCCCCCCCCCCCCCCCCCCCCCCCCCCCCCCCCCCCCCCCCCCCCCCCCCCCCCCCCCCCCCCCCCCCCCCCCCCCCCCCCCCCCCCCCCCCCCCCCCCCCCCCCCCCCCCCCCCCCCCCCCCCCCCCCCCCCCCCCCCCCCCCCCCCCCCCCCCCCCCCCCCCCCCCCCCCCCCCCCCCCCCCCCCCCCCCCCCCCCCCCCCCCCCCCCCCCCCCCCCCCCCCCCCCCCCCCCCCCCCCCCCCCCCCCCCCCCCCCCCCCCCCCCCCCCCCCCCCCCCCCCCCCCCCCCCCCCCCCCCCCCCCCCCCCCCCCCCCCCCCCCCCCCCCCCCCCCCCCCCCCCCCCCCCCCCCCCCCCCCCCCCCCCCCCCCCCCCCCCCCCCCCCCCCCCCCCCCCCCCCCCCCCCCCCCCCCCCCCCCCCCCCCCCCCCCCCCCCCCCCCCCCCCCCCCCCCCCCCCCCCCCCCCCCCCCCCCCCCCCCCCCCCCCCCCGATAGCCATACATCATTGGGAAATAATATATAGCGTTGAGCACCATGTTTAAGTAGAGATTACAGCGGGTAAGAGAGAGGTTACACCACTGCATAGAGGGGGGAGGAGTTGGTGATGATGGTGGTGAAGTTGTTGGTGAAGATTGCGGTGATGATGATGGCCACGGCAGCGTTCCGGCGCCACCGGAAGAGAAGGGGAGAGGGGGCCCCTTCGTCTTCTTCTTCCTTGACCTCCTCCCTAGATGGGAGAAGGGTTTCCCCTCTGGTCCTTAGCCTCCATGGCATGGGAGGGGCGAGAGCCCCTCCAAGATTGGAACTGTCTCTCTGTCTCTCTCTGTTTCTGCGCTCTCCTTCTGCTGCCCTTTCACCGTTTCGTATATATATATGGAGATCCGTAACTCCGATTGGACTGAAATCTTCGCCGTGATTTTTTACCAAAACTTAGCTTTCTTGCGGCCGAAGAAGGGCATCAACCGCCTTACAGGGGGCCCACGAGGGTCAGGGGCGCACCCAGGGGGTGGGGCGCGCCCCCTGCCTCGTGCCTCCCTCGGGCATCGTCTCGCGTGGATTTTTCTTCCGGAATTCTCCAAATATTCCAAAAATATTCTCCGTCCGTTTTTATCCCGTTTGGATTCCATTTGTATGGATATTCTGCGAAACAGAAACATGCAACAAATAGGAACTGGCACTGGATCAATATGTTAGTCCCCAAAAATAGTATAAAAAGTTGCCAAAAGTATATGAAAGTTGTAGAATATTGGCATGGAACAATCAAAAATTATAGATACGACGGAGACATATCAGCGTTGTCGCGACATCCTTGTGTGGATTGATCACAGTGATGTGCTGCTGGTTCCAGAAGAATGTACTCATCCTCCCTGAGCCGCACTGGCGATACATGCAGGAAGCGAAGATGTGCACGCATGCCACGCACGCACTCATTCCCTCGCACGCACACACGGGTACACGGGCGGACACAATTTTGTACCAAGATCCACCCCATGTGATAATTTGACGCATGTAAAGTCCTTCACTTCATTGATGGTCAATTAATAGAGTGCATGCAAATTGAGTGGACGTGAGGGCGGAAGAAAGACATTACTACTCCGCTGCGCGCATGCGAGTAGTTAAATCATGGGTTGCTAGTAGTACTTCCATTGGTCTCGTTCGTATTTTGTGCCAATTTTTGACAGTAACATAATATTTGCGCATCTGAGCAGTGTAGTCTACTTGAAATTTATGTTCCACTAAACTCATCGGGGGCCGTTTCGGGCCTCGAAACCAAAAACCATCAATTAATATTTACCTTGTTCCCATCACATTCAAAAGTACTAGTGCTACAATTAAGTGCAAGCCTGCTCACACCTACCAGTATGTACCAAACCTGAACATGTTCCCACTATGCAGGTTTTAGTACTAGTGCTAGTACTTAGGTTATAAAAAGGGGAACTACCTAACCGAAAATTACTCTACCTTCCTCCTCATAAGTCCTCCTTCTTCGTCCGTCCTTGCCATGGCCAGTGTGCAGAGCTCTAGGTCGAGAACTACTCGTAACAAGGGAGGGGCAACCAAGGCTGCGGAAAAAAAAGAGGGCTCGCCGCCACGCAGAGACCTCGAAAGATCTCTCACGGGCAGGCGATGGCTCCCAGGCGCGCCCTAGAGGCGGAGGCGAACATGCCGAGATGGCGGCGCTGGAGTCGTTATCCCTCGACGGCATGCCCGATCAGCTCAATAAGCACCTCAATAAGCAGAAGGATTTCATCCACGGCTTGGTGGAGCTACTGAAGGAGAGCCTCGACGACATGCCCGCTGAGCTCAATGAGCAGGGGGAGTTGACCGCCGGCTTGGTGATGCTGCTGAAGAAGAGCATTGCCTCGGAGAAGAAGGCGACCATCGAAATCCTGCAACTTCAGGAGGACAAGGCGAAGCTCTGCCACGAGCTCGACCTGCTGAAGGTGGAGAACGCCAGCTGGAAGAAGTTGCATGAGAATAGTAGTTCCTCGATGAAGATGTTGCAGGCCCTCGTCATGGAACAGAAGGAGGAGTTGGCGACGCTCCGCATTGTGCACCCGGCTGCTGTGAAGGTACGTAATGCGGCCGTGGAACAGATGATGAAGGCTCGCATCGAGAAATCCCGCGTCATGGACACAATGATGAAGATGGCAGAGGAGACGTGCAAGGAGATGGAGGTCGTGGAGGCGATGAAGAAGCAGTTACGACTCCGCGGCCAGCAACCCTTCATGTAGTGAGAGCAGCGCCCCAGACTTGTGTGTGCATCTTCCTTCTTATTTTGGGGGTGATAATCCTCCTTCTTCTTTTGCTCCTGTGTTTCTTATTTTGCTTCGAGTGTTTCGCCGCACGTATCACCTTCTCTGCGAGGCATGAATAGAACAATGCTAAAAATGAGATGACTAGC
>JAAAWM010011020.1:0-59349 GCA_036873465.1 Thinopyrum obtusiflorum | reverse complement strand
TGGAGCTTGCCGAGGAGGTCGACGAGGCAGCTCTCTGAGCCGGCTGCACTTGCGTCGCGCGCAGGCTCGTCGGAGAGGCGGATCCCACCGATGAGATCAGCGAGGCCGCTCGCGGTGCAAGCGGCTTCCGCACCGTGCAGCATGTCGACGCAAACGCCATCGGGCGTACCGGGCTGGCTGCGCTCGCTAGGAAGGAAGAGGGTTCCCGTCCAGAACGTGTTTCCGGACGACGGTGCACTTAGCCCCACGGTGGGCGCCAAATGTCGGGGATATCTAGCGACATATGCCAGGGGGTGGCTTATCATGGATGGGGATAAGAGTAAGTCGCCGGGCTCTAGAAGCGGGAGTGAGCGAGACCACATACGCCTGCGAATCTTACCCAGGTTCGGGGCTCTCCGTGGAGATAACACCCCTAATCCTACTCTGCGGGGTCTCCGCATGATGACTATAGTCAGTAGAGTAGCTACAAGATGGCTCCTTGAGTTGTTTCGTCCAGAGGAGGAAGAAGAGCAAGGCTAGCCCTAACTTCTCCTTCTATAGGTGTGTGGATGGTGGCTAAGGTTCTGAACCCCTTGCATGGGGAAGCCTAGGGGGTTTATATAGGCCTACCCCCCAGGGGTACAATGGTAATCCGGCCGGGTGTAGGACCCGGCCGTCAGTGTCTCGGGGAGCCGGCTTCTTTGCCGGCTGCTGGGGCCCGCCGCTTGGTGATTCCCGTCGGCTGCGGGGGACTCGGCCGACAGGTAGGGCCCGCCGCCTGCGGACCATGTTGACTACTTTGTACTGTTGCCTTGCTCCTGATGATGGAGGCTTTGTCGGGGGAGCGTGGCTACAGTCCCGCCGCCTAGCGGGCGCTCACTATAGCCACACCCCGTCTCATCTGATTAATGGCGCGCAGACTCCGAGGGGGAGAAGGGCCGCCTGCTAGGAGTCGGCCTTCCCTTGTCGCTGTCTGCTTGGGGTTCACCGCCTTTGAGTGGCCCACGGACAGGTAGGGGCCACCGCCTGCGGGCCGTACCGACCGCCCGTCGTGGGAGCGTGGCTCCTTCTGACGTAAGTAATGTCATGAGCTGCGTGGCAACAGTGCCGCGTCGGGCGAGGGGTGTCCGCTTGGTACACCGCACTGTGGCCACGATCCGCCCTGGATTCGGGGGTGGCAGGTCGCATTGTAGCCACGCCCCGTCCCGTCATGGTTATGTGGGTGCAAACTTTGAGGGGACGAGGGGCCGCCTGCTAGGAGTCGGCTCCCTCATGGCTGCCTTCTGATGTCTTGCTGTCTTCTAGCAGCCGGCCTCGTGGAACAGCCGACCCAAGAAGCCGGCCGCTCGTCCGGGAGGTGTGAGGGGCACAGCTAGCCCCGGTGTCTTGAAATACCATAGGGGGTCGATGAGGCTACCCGTGGTCATTTACTCCGACAGGGCACGCCCTGTTACCTTGTCGTCTCCTTATTTGCCTTCTGGTCTCCTCCTAAAGCTTCTAGGGTCTCTCTTGTCTTGTCCAGAAAAAAATCATCAAAAAGTTTCATAGCGTTTGGACTTCGTTTGGTACCGATTTCCTGGAAAACCAAAAACGAGCAAAAAAATAGCAACTTGCACTTGGCACTACGTTAACAGGTTAGTCCAAAAAATGATATATAATCGCATATAAAACATCCAAGATTGATACTATAATAGCATGGAACAATCAAAAATTATAAATACGTTGAGACGTATCAGAGGCCAATGCATGATGGAGTTTATTGATGTTGTTTTCATAGCGCAGAGATGAGCGGCCGATTTGTTGGCATCTTTGGAGTTGTCTCATACGCTTGGCCTTGCGGATCTCAATTATGATTCAGTGTTCGGTCATCAAGTGACCCACGAAGAGGCTGAAGAGGAGGTGGCCGATGTAGAAGAGGTTGATGATCCAATGGAGATCGAGACACAATCAAGCATGAAGGTTAGGACTCACAACTACAACCAAGTTCAACATCTCGCTTTGTGTGATGCTTGGATGAACATCTCCATGGATGCAATGGTTCATATGATCCAATCCAACGACCATTTTTGGGCGAGAATTGTGGAGTGCTGCTACTTGTGAGCTGCGTTGGGATTTCCTTGAAGAGGGAATGATGATGCAGTATGCTACTTCTTGAGCTTGCATTGATTTTTCCCTTGAAGGGGAACGGCTGATGTAGCAAAGTAGAGATAAGTATTTCTCTCAGTTAAGAACCAAGGTATCAATCCAGTAGGAGGCACAAGCAAGTGTCCAATATATGCACCTGCGCAAACTAACAAACACTTGCACACAACGCGAAAAAGGGTTTGTCAATCCCTTCGCGATCACGAACAAGAGTGAGATCTAACAGAAATAGGTATAAAAGATAAATAAAAGAGCAAACTAAAGTAAATATAAATAAATTGCAGCAAGGTATTTTTGGGGTTTTTTGTTTATAGATCTGAAAATATATGATGGAAAATAGACCCGGGGGCCATAGGTATCACTAGAGGCTTCTCTCTTGAAGAAAACATACGGTGGGTGAGGGAGTCCTGGATTAAGGGGTCCTCGGGCGTCCGGCCTATGTGACGTGGGCCGGACTGATGGTTCGTGAAGATACAAGACAGAAGACTCTCTCCCATGTCCGGATAGGACTCTCCTTTGCGTGGATGGCAAGCTTGGCATTCGGATATGAAGATTCCTTTCTCTGTAACCGACTTTGTACAACCCTAGTCCCCTCTGGTGTCTATATAAACCGGAGGGTTTAGTCCGTAGAGGCAATCATAATCATACAGGCTAGACATCTAGGGTTTAGCCATTACGATCTCGTGGTACATCAACTCTTGTAATCCTCATATTCATCAAGATCAATCAAGAAGGAAGTAGGGTATTACCTCCATCAAGAGGGCCCGAACCTAGGTAAACATCGTGTCCCCCGTCTCATGTTACCATCGACCTTAGCTGCACAGTTCGGGACCCCCTACCCGAGATCCGCCGGTTTTGACACCGACATTGGTGCTTTCATTGAGAGTTTCGCTGCATCGTCACCAGAAGGTTCCATGGCTCCATCAATCATCTACAACAATGCTGCCCTGTGGGAGGTTTTCCTCCCCGGCCAGATCTTTGTGTTCGGCGGCTTCGCACTGCGGGCCAACTCACTTGGCCATCTAGAGCAGATCGACAGCTACGCCCCAGGTCACCAGATTAGTTTTGGAAACCTGGACTATGTCGCTGATGTCCGAGGAGACTTGATCTTCCAATGGTTCACGACTCCAACCTCCGCTCTGGCTCTAGATCCGGAGCGCGTCACCCTGTCCGATGACGGGATTTCTGATCCTGCCGGACTATCTGCGGCCAGTAAACCCAGTACAGGAGAGCCGGAGGAAGCAGTGTCGCTGGCAACCGTCAGGAAGCCGGACTCTTCTCCGGACGCTGGCTCCGAACCTTCGGAGTCAGCATCGTGTGAGTTCGGCCAAAGAGTTTTCTTCCCTCCGCACTCCACGGATCCTCTTCTCCCTGGCCAAACCTCACCTTTAAGCGAGGCTCTGGACTTGATGCGATCCCTCATCATTACGGAGGAGCAATGTCCGAACTACGCCCAGCCCGGACTAGGGGCTGAGAGCGGGGAATTTTACATCCCACCCACCACCCACCTCATAGCCACTGTCGAGGACTTAACTGACATGCTCGACTATGGCTCCGAAGACATCGACGGTATGGACGACGATGCCGGAGAGGAGCAGGCCAAAAACCCGCCGTTTACCGGACGCTGGACGGCCACCTCTTCGTATGACGTGTACATGGTGGACACACCCAAAGATGGTAACGGCGATGATAAAGAAGATCTAGTCGAGGATAAACCTCCCGGGACACAGCCAAAGCGCCGACGTCAGCGGCACCGCTCTAAATCATGCCGTGGAAAAGACAGCAATACCAGCACAGATGATGCCGAAGACAAAAAAAATCCCATCGAGCCAACTTTCAAACAGGATGACCAGGAAGATGGGCAAGTTAGCCCTGACGAAAAGGCCGTAAACGAAGACTCAGAGGACAGTAATTACCTCCCACTCTCCGAGGACGAGGTGAGCCCGGTGACGAAGACTTTATCGTACCTGAGGAACCTCTCGAGCAGGAGCGCTTTAAGCGCCGGCTAATTGCCACTGCAAGGAGCCTGAGAAAAAAGCAGCAACAGCTTCAAGCTGATCAAGATCTGCTCAACGATAGGTGGACTAATGTCTTGGCAGCAGAGGAATATAGCCTCGAGCGCCCAACCAAAAGTTACCTGAAGCGTAAGCTGCTACCCCAATTTGACGACGAGGCCCTCGAGCCCACGCCATCAGCATGTAATGCGGCTAACCGACCACCTCATGGCCGGGACAAAACGGCAACTCAAGCCGAACACCAGCCCATACTACCTCGCCGTAAAGGCAGAGATATAACAGCTCGGGGACATGCATATGACCTGCGGCAAGGCCTGGACAGTAGAGCAGGTCAGACCAGATCGATCTACGGATCGCGGGGACGTGCCCCGACGCACGATGACGGCTATCTAGCCGGACTTGACAAGCATAATCATGCCCGGGCCAAAAACCGCAGACGAACTCAATCCGAGCTACGTTGCGACCTGGCCCGATATAGAGGCGCCGCACACCCCCTCTGCTTCAATGATGAAGTAATGGAGCATGAATTCCTAGAAGGGTTCAAACCTATGCATATCGAATCATATGATGGAACAACCGACCCCGCAGTGTGGATTGAGGACTTCCTTCTCCATATCCACATGGCCCGTGGCGATGATCTACATGCCATCAAATACCTCCCACTGAAATTAAAGGGACCAGCCCGGCACTGGCTAAATGGCCTCCCTGAAAACTCTATTGGCAACTGGGAAGACCTGGAGGACGCCTTTCGCGACAACTTCCAAGGTACATATGTCCGGCCTCCGGACGCCGATGACCTCAGTCACATCATCCAACAGCCCGGAGAGTCAGCCAGGAAGCTCTGGACTAGGTTCTTAATTAAAAAGAACCAAATCGTCGACTGTCCAGATGCTGAAGCCCTAGCGGCCTTTAAACATAGCGTCTGAGATGAATGGCTAGCCCGTCACCTCGGCCAAGAAATGCCAAGGTCTATGGAAGCTCTTACCGCACTGATGACCCGCATCTGCGCGGGAGAAGATAGCTGGCTGGCTCAACGAAACAATAGCACTAGCGATCCTGGCACCTCTGAGGTCAGGGACGGCAATGGAAAGCCTCGACGCAATAAACACAAGCGTCTAAACAACAATGTAGGAACCCAAGACACGGCGGTCAACGCCGGATTCAGTGGTTCCAAACCCGGTCAACGGAAGAAGCCATTCAAGGCAAACAAAGATGGTCCATCCAGTTTAGACAAGATACTGGATCGACCCTGTCAAATTCATGGCAGCCCTGACAAACCCGTCAACCATACCAACAGAAATTGTTGGGTTTTCAAACAAGCAGGCAAGCTCAACGCCGAACACAAAGGGAAGGGGCCCCCTAATGACAGCGAAGACGAGGAGGCTCGCCAGCCAAACACCAGGGGTCAAAAGCAATTTCTGCCCGAAGTAAAAACGGTAAACACGATATATGTGACACACATCCCTAAAAGGGAGCGCCAGCATGCACTACGGGACGACTATGCTATAGAGCCGGTCGCCCCAAAATTTAACCCATGGGCGGCCTGCCCAATCACTTTTGATCGCAGGGACCACCCAACCAGTATCAGTCACGGAGGTTTGGCAGCTCTGGTCCTCGACCCAATTATCGACGGGTTCCATCTTACGAGAGTCCTTATGGTCGGCGGCAGTAGCCTTAATCTACTCTACCAAGACACTGTCCGCAAGATGGGCATTGATCCTTCGAGAATCAGGCCCACCACAACTACCTTCAAGGGAGTAGTAGGCCACTGCACGGGCTCAATTACATTGGAAGTAGTCTTCGGTTCGACGAACAACTTTTGAAGCGAAGACTTGATCTTCGATATTGTCCCATTCCGCAGTGGCTATCATGCACTGCTTGGACGGACCGCTTTTGCTCGTTTTCATGTGGTCCCACACTATGCTTCTGTAAACTTAAGATGCCCGGTCCACGAGGCGTCATCAGGATAGACAGAAATACGAAATGCTCCGTCTGTACAGAGGAGCATACTGCGGCTATTGCAGCCGAAGTACAAAGCGGCCACATTAAGCCGCGTATCTCATCGGCCATTAAGCCGCCGGCCTCTACTACACAGGACCGGTCAATTTCAGAGCTAGATTAGCAGTTCGGCCTTCGCCGTTCGCCTCATATACTCGCGAAGTTTGTATCACGCATACATCATTATGCTCTTAAAATACCTTGGTCATCGGCGGAGGCACAATACGGACAGGCTTACAATGCGGTTCGCATTCCTATAGCCTTCTTCTTTTTTTCTAACTATTTTTTATTTTTTACAACAGGTGAATCAAAACCTGTTCATCCTACGGACTTACAAGGACTCTTTCTGAGTTCGGCTTCGTATAAATAGCCAACGGCTATTCCTGTTAAGGAAGCTTTTAGCGAAGGCAAAGGCAGCACAGACGTGCGACAGGAGGTCCAAATAATTTTTTGTAGACCGCACACTTTATTTCAAACCTGTAAAGTGCCTTTTTCCCCAGCCTTCGACACCTAGCATGTCAAATAGCCTGGGTAGGGGTGGTGTAATCTGTATAATTGCGTTTGACGTATAAATCAGATTCCAGTGAACATAAATCCGTATTCAGTATTTGCTTTTTCGAGAACTGAATTTTGCTTCTCCGGTCGTTTCACACGCGCACCTCCGCTCAAATCGCCAGGGGCTCGATACGTCAGCATATGTGTTGCCGAAAAGTCCGAACAACTTTATAGCATAATTCGGGGTCACGAGTTTGGCCTTATATGCATCAGCTCCGAATCATGTCTTTGGTCAATAGTTGGGTTGCCCAGCTCCTGTGCTTACTACCTTCCGTTCCGTCCTATCAGCTAGGGTAGTAAAGGGAGAACTACTGCGATTGTGTTTCTGGTTCACCTGGTTAAGCACCTCAGTAGAGAAAGCCAAAAACTGACTGTCATGATGTGGCGAGAGCTGGTCAACCACTCGTTGACTTATCAGAATCTTTTGCGATTTCTTTCGTATTACACGAAGGACCGTTCTTTCGGTCACCTATGTAGCGCAGCCATATTCGGATAACCGCGTACATACAAGGGGCTATATCGTAGACCCACCATCAAACTCCTATGGCTAAGTGAAGGTGTTAAAGCCCTATAGTCCGATTGCCTAGTTCGCCGCACTGACACCTCCTTCACGGACCAAGACGCTGGGTCAAGCGTGGTCAGTTGCTATTCCGAACACCGCCGCAGTATATGCGAGGGGGCTGAAGCCGACGACTGGCAAACTTTCAGATTATAAAAAAATCGGCCGCACAGGAGGAAATGCCTTTCAGGCAATAGGCATAAATATAACACAGCCTTAATATATCATAATATTGTTATCACACTATTGATACACTCACTCGAACATAATATCTTTCGAGCATTGACCCTCTATCAAGCGGGTGCCCTCTAGGACATCCTCAAAATATTGCTCTGGCGCGCGATGGTCCTTGCCCTCGGGTGGACTATTTGCTGCAACATCGGTGGCCTTCATTTTTGCCCAGTACGTCTTGACGCGGGCAAAGGCCATCCGTGCACCTTCAATGCACGCCGACCGCTTAACAGTGTCGATACGCGGCACTGCATCAACAAGCCGCTGCACCAAACCGAAATAACTGTTCGGAATTGGTTTAGTTGGCCACAGCCGGACCACGACTTCCTCCATGGCAGCTCCAGACACCTTGTGGAGCTCGGCCCACTGGGCCATTTGTTCGTTCAGCAACGGCGGACGCTTTGGCCCGTCGAACTGTGACTAGAAAAGCTTCTCCACTACACGCCCGTCTTGCACTTGGTAAAACTGCGCCGCATCGGCGACACACTTCGGCAAGTGCAAGAACGATCTGGAGAACCCCACATTTGATTCAGCGGGGCATACTTCGGATCGCCGAATTTAGTCTGTAAAAGAAAGGGCTTACCAGCCGCTATCTCCCCAGCTTGCCGAATCTCTTCCCGAGTTGCTCTTGACTCGGATCGTGCCTCTCGCGCCTCTTTTAAGGCCTTGTCTAGATCGGCCGTCTTGGCTTTGTTATCCTTTTCGAGTGATTTGCATTGGGCAGTGGCATCCTTTAGCTCTCGCGCCATGGAAGATATTCTCTCCTCGCACTGGCGCCGAGTGGCCTGTTCGGCCTTTAAATCAGCAGCTGCCTTCTTGACAGCCGCATTGCTCACTCTGGCTTGCTCCTTGGCCCCGGCAAGTTCAGCCCGAAGGGTCTCAACCGCAGCAGCACCGCCTGCAATTATGCATGTCCCAGTATATAATTCTCAGCTTCATGCTTATATTATTATACATGCATAAGCTGACTGCCCCAAAACATACCTTGTGCCTCGTCGAGCCACCTGTTAATAAGAGTAATGTCCTCATCCGCTGACTCAAGTTTTTGCTTTAAATATGCAACTTCTGCAGCGGGGGCAGTCGTCATTGACGTAACAGCCTGTTTTTTAAATTATTCATGTTATTTCCTGAGCATATATTTTTTGATCCTCTCATCGCCTCCCTTTGGACGCCAACCAAAGTCTCAGGGGCTACTATCTATACACAGGCACATTTGCATGTAAAGAGTAGTCAAGATATTACATTGCATACCTCAAAGCCTCTTAGTAGGCCCATGAAGGCTTCATTCAATCCGCTTCTTGCAGACAGAATCCTCTTAACTACCATACCCATTAAGGTACGATGTTCCTCTGAGATGGACGCATTCTGCAACATGCCCATTAATGTATCCGGCGCCTCTGGACTCCTGGAAGCGGCTGCAGGAGTACAGACTCCCTTCAAAGGGATATGTTTACTCGACCCTAGAGTCGCTTTCGGCTGTAAACCGGGTAGTCCGGGGCCTTTATTATCGGTCCCCGTAGGGGCTGCACTCCTCGGACCCTTGACAACCGAAGTCTCACCTTCGGGCGCTGCCTTTATTGCCCCCCGCGCCACTTGGTGATCGGGGAAGACCCTCCGGGATGACACATCGAAGTCGTCTGCCCTAAGGGGCGAGGAAGCATGTGGAGGCGTCTCGCTTTCCATCATCTCCGGAAGCAGGTCACCCGAGGAGGAGGACTGTTGAGGAAGACTGCAGGATGGACTGCAAACATATATTTAAGATGTTACCCTTGTAACCTAAAAAGAATGGGATATGTCTAAAACACCCTTGTTCACTTACGATTCGGCTAAGGGCTTGTCCTTACGGAGGAACTGTGCAGCATCGTCTTCTGAACTGGCTGACAGGGACACCTTCCCTCTCTTGGGATCCTCCACCTTCAGATCTTCGGAGGCAGTCCTTTTCTTCCCATGGGGAGAAGAGATATCAGCTTCTTCTCCCCCTTCGTCTTCAGGAGAAGGAGTTCCAGTCTCCCCGTACATAGCGTCCGGTGTACCTTTCGAGTGGAGGCCACCTTTGGCCTTTCCGCTCTCCTCCTTGACCTCCTTCACCGGCACTCGATACGGTGCCGGGGCCAGCATCCTTGTCAACACAGGATCAGCTGAGTCTTCGGGGAGTGGAGCCGAACACCTAATTCGTTCCGCCTTCTTTCTCCAGCCCTGATCGGAGACAGGTTTCTCAGTATGTTGCTACGGGATAGTTAACTAAGCTGTGTTCAGGAGTCGAGTGCTTACCGAGGTATCCGGATGGTTGCAGTCGAGGCCGTTGTCCTCGGTTGTATCCGGCCACTGTTTTCGGGTCCCGAAGAATAACTTCCACATCCCTCTGTGCGTTGTGCCGAAGAAGTGCTGAAGGGTCCATGGTCCTTCCGGATTGAACTCCCATAGGCGGAGAGGCCGTCGCTGGCACGGTAGGACCCGGCGGACTAGCATTACCTGGATCACGTTGATGAGGCCGGTGTCCTTTTCAAGGAAACTCCGGATATGGCTTTGTAGCATCTGCACTTCATCAATTGGTCCCCAGCCCAGCCCCTTGTTAATCCATGATGCGAGTCGTAACGGAGGGCCAGATCGAAACGTAGGTGTAGCTGCCCACTTGGTACCACGGGGTTCAGTGATGTAAAACCACTCCCGCTACCATAGGTTGGAAGTTTCTGTGAAGGAGCCCTTTGGCCAAGGAGTATTGGCAAGCGTGCTCACCATAGCACCGCCAGACTCCGCTTGCTCCCCATCAACTACCTTTGGTTTCACGTTAAAGGTCTTGAGCCATAAGCCGAAGTGTGGGGGAATGTGGAGAAAGGCCTCACACATGACGATGAACGCCGAGATGTGAAGAAAGGAGTCTGGAGCTAGATCGTGAAAATCTAGCCCATAATAAAACATGAGGCCATGAACGAAGGGGTGGAGAGTGAACCCTAGCCCCCGAAGGAAGTGGGAGATGAATACGACCCTCTCGCCGGATCTGGGTGTAGGAATAACCTGCCCCTTAGCAGGAAGCCTGTGGAGGATTTCCACGGTCAGGTACCTTGCCGCCCGGAGCTTCGCGATATCCTCCTCTGTGACAGAGGAGGCCACCCACCGGCCTTGGAGGCTGGGTCCGGAAATGACTGGGAGGCTTGGATCGATTAAGTTGAAACCTGGGTGCTGGAGCTCGGGGTTGGGAAAGTTGAGGAAGAAAAAGACGGGCCTGTGCCCCTTTATAAAGGCGATGAAAATCGAACGCCTCCTCATAAGCCTTGAAACTTGCCTATTCCTAAGGAATCGTGCCAATGGGGCGGTTGGATTACCCACGCCCGTATTGATAAAAATCCCGTAATAAGGGGACACGATCTGTGTTCGACAAGACGTGCCAATAAAACCGCATCTTGAAACATGGAGCGGGAGGCTAAAAAACAGTTCAAAATAATGACCGGGCGGCGACGTGATGTCACGCTACGAAAGTTGTTAGTAGATTGGACTCGTGAAAATATTATACTCTCTGCGGATATGTGTGGTGTTTGTTTTACAGAGTCAGACACGTTCTTTGTGTTCGAGAGCTACTTTGGACTATTCGGAGGAGGAACCCGCCTTGCAATGCCGAAAGACAATCTGCGCGCCAGACACATCGTCATTGAAGCCTGGTTCAGGGGCTACTGAGGGAGTCCTGGATTAAGGGGTCCTCGGGCGTCCGGCCTATGTGACGTGGGCCGGACTGATGGGCCGTGAAGATACAAGACAGAAGACTCTCTCCCGTGTCCGGATAGTACTCTCCTTTGCGTGGATGGCAAGCTTGGCGTTCGGATATGAAGATTCCTTTCTCTGTAACCGACTTTGTACAACCCTAGTCCCCTCCAGTGTCTATATAAACCGGAGGGTTTAGTCCGTAGAGGCAATCATAATCATACAGGCTAGACATCTAAGGTTTAGCCATTACGATCTCGTGGTAGATCAACTCTTGTATTCCTCATATTCATCAAGATCAATCAAGCAGGAAGTAGGGTATTACCTCCATCAAGAGGGCCCGAACCTGGGTAAACATCGTGTCCCCCGTCTCCAATTACCATCGACCTTAGACGCACAGTTCGGGACCCCCTACCCGAGATCCGCCGGTTTTGACACCGACAGTGGGTAAACAAATTACTGTCGAGCAATTGATAGAAAAGCGCATAATTATGAAGACATCAAAGGCAATGATCATGAATATAGGCATCACGTCCGTGATAAGTAGACCGAAATGATTCTGCATCTACTACTATTACTCCACACATCGACCGACTCCTGCCTGCATCTAGAGTATTAATTTCATAAGAGCAGAGCAAAACTTTAAGTAAGATGACATGATGTAGAGGGATAAACTCAAGCAATATGACATAAACCCCATCTTTTTATCCTTGATGGCAACGATACAATACGTGCCTCGCTACCCCTTCTGTCACTGTGTGAGGACACCACAAGATTGAACCCAAAACTAAGCACCTCTCCCATTGCAAGAAAAACCAATCTAGTTGGCCAAACCAAACCGATAGTTCAAAGAGAAATACAAAGATATCTTAATCATGCATAAAAGAGTTCAGATAAGACTCAAATAATATTCATAGATAATTTGATCATAAATCCACAATTCATCGGATCTCAACAAACGCATCGCAAAAGAAGATTACATTGAATAGATCTCCAAGACCATTGAGGAGAACATTATATTGAAGATCAAAGAGAGAGAAGAAGCCATCTAGCTACTAGCTACTCACACATCATCGGAAGGGTAACAATATTGGTGTAGAGGTCCTCCGTGATCGAATCACCCTCCGGCAGGGTGCCAGAAAAGGCCCCAAGATGGGATCTCACAGGAATAGAAGCTTACGGCGGCGAAAAGGTATTTTTGGTGTGCCACCTAGCATAGGGGGATATTTGAGGATTTATAGTGCTGACATTAGGGTTAGGATGTCCCCGAGGGGCCCACAAGCCCTGGGGGCGCCCCCTTGGGCGCGCCCCTACGGCTTGTGGCCTTCTCGTGGGTCTTCTGGCCTCTTCTCCATGTCTCATGGGTTTCTTTTGGTCCAAGAAAAATCAACGTAAAGTTTTATTCCGTTTGGACTCCATTTGATATTCCTTTTCTGTAAAAGTCAAAAACAAGGAAAAAACAGAAAACTGGCACTGGGCTCTAGGTTAATTAGTTAGTCCCAAAAATAATATAAAATAGTATATTAATGCATATAAAACATCCAAAACAGATAATATAGTAGCATGGAACAATCAAAAATTATAGATACGTTGGAGACGTATCAAGCATCCCCAAGCTTAATTCCTGCTCGTCCTCGAGTAGGTAAATGATAAAAACAGAATTTTTGATGTGAAATGCTACCTAACATATTTATCAATGCAATTTTCTTTATTGTGGCATGAATGTTCAGATCCATAAGATTCAAAAGAAAAGTTTAATATTGACACAAAAACAATAATATTTCAAGCATACTAATAAAGCAATCATGTCTTCTCAAAATAACATGGACAAAGAAACTTATCCCTACAAAATCATATAGTCTGGCTATGCTCTATCTTCATCACACAAAATATTTCTTCATGTGCTACTTCTTGAGCTTGCGTTGGTTTTTCCCTTGTACAGGAAAGGGTGATGCAGCAAAGTAGAGATAAGTATTTCCCTCAGTTAAAGAACCAAGGTATCAATCCAGTAGGAGACAACGCACAAATCACCAATACATGCACAAACAATCAAACACTTGCACCCAACGCGATAAAGGGGTTGTCAATCCCTTCACGGTCACTTGCAAAGGTGAGATCTGGTAGAGATAGATAAAACTAAACAAAAGATAAAGTAAATATTTTTAGGTTTTTTGGTTTATAGATCGGAAAGTAAAAGATTGCAAAATAGTAGATCTGAAACTTATATGATGGGAAATAGACCTGGGGCCATATGTTTCAGTAGAGGCTTCTCTCAAGATAGCAAAAAATACGGTGGGTGAACAAATTACTGTCAAGAAATTGATAGAAAAGCGAAAAGTTATGACGATATCTAAGGCAATGATTATGTAATATAGGCATCATGTCCGTGTCAAGTAAACCGACTCCTACCTGCATCTACTATTATTACTCCACACATGGACCGACTCCTGCCTACATCTAGAGTATTAAGTTCATGAAGAACAGAGTAACGCATTAAGTAAGATGAGATGATGTAGAGGAATAAACTCAAGCAATATGATGTAAACCCCATCTTTTTATCCTCGATGGCAACAATACAATACGTGCCCTGCTGCCCCTACTGTCACTGGGAAAGGACACCGCAAGATTGAACCCAAAGCTAAGCACTTCTCCCATTGCAAGAAAACCAATCTAGTTGGCCAAACCAAACCGGTAGTTCGAAGAGAATTACAAAGATATCAAATCATGCATAAAAGAATTCAGAGAAGATTCAAATAATATTCATAGATAAGCCGATCATAAATCCACAATTCATCGGATCCCGACAAACACACCGCAAAAGAAGACTACATCGGATAGATCTCCAAGAACATCGAGGAGAACATGGTATTGAGAATCAAAGAGAGAGAAGAAGCCATCTAGCTACTAGCTATGGACCCGTAGGTCTGAGGTAAACTACTCACGCTTCATCGGAAGGGCAATAGAGTTGATGTAGAAGCCCTCCATGATCGAATCCCTCTCCGGCAGGATGCCGGAAAACGCCCCTAGATGGGATCTCACGGGAACAGAAGGTTGCGGCGGTGGAAAAGTGTTTTCGTGGATGCTTCTGGTGGTTTGGGAATATATGTGAATATATAGGAGGAAGATCTAGGTCAGGGGGTCATCGAGGAGCCCACAAGGTAGGGGGCACGCCCTACCCCCCTGGGCGCGCCCTACACCCTTCTGTCCGCCTCGTGGCTCTTCTGACTTGCACTCCAGGTCTCCTGGGTGTCTTCTGGTCCAAGAAAAATCATCGCGAATGTTTTATTCCGTTTGGACTCCGTTTGGTATTCCTTTTCTGCGAAGCTCAAAAACAAGGAAAAAACAGAAACTGGCACTCGGCTCTAGGTTAATAAGTTAGTCCCAAAAATAATATAAAATAGCATATTAATGCATATAAAACATCCAAAACAGATAATATAATAGCATGGAACAATAAAAAATTGTAGATACGTTGGAGACGTATCATCATGCACAACCCCGGTATTAGTCAAGCAATTGTTTCATACTTTTAATGTTCTCAAGCTTTTTCAACTTTCACCTAATACAAGAGCGTGAGCCATGGATATAGCACTATAGGTGGAATAGAATATGGTGGAGGTTGTGAGGAGAAGACAACAGGAGAAAGTCTCACATCAACTAGGCAAATTAATGAGCTATAGAGATGCCCATCAATTAATATCGATGCAAGTGAGTAGGGATTTCTTTGCAACAGATGCACTTGAGCTATAAGTGTATGAAAGATAAAAAAGAAACTAAGTGGGTGTGCATCCAACTTGCTTGCTCACGAAGACCTAGGGCAATTTTAGGAAGCCCATCATTGGAATATACAAGGCAAGTTATATAATGAAAAATTCCCACTAGTATATGAAAGTGACAAAATAGGAGACTCTCTATCATGAAGAACATGATGCTACTTTGAAGAACAAGTGTGGAAAAAGGATAGTAACATTGTCCCTTCTCTCTTTTGTCTCATTTTTTTGTTTGGGCTCTTTGGGCTCTTTTTTTATTTTGGCCTCTTTTATTTTTAAGTCCGGAGTGTCCTCCCAACTTGTGAAGGAATCATAGCTTCATCATCCTTTCCTCACATGGGCAATGCTCTAATAATTATCATCACACTTTTATTGACTTACAACTCAAGAATTACAACTCGATACTAGAACAAAATATGACTCTATATGAATGCCTCCAGCGGTGTGCCGAGATGTGCTATGATAAAGAGTGACATGTATAAAAAAATATGAACAGTGGCCAAGCCTCAAATACTATGCCAACTACATGATCATGCAAAGCAATATGACAATGATGGAATGTTCATAACAAACGGAACGGTGGAAGTTGCATGGCAATATATCTCGGAATGGCTATGGAAATGCCATAATAGGTAGGTACGGTGGCTATTTTGAGGAAGGGTATATGGTGGTTTTAATGCACCGGCGAAAGTTGCGCGTTACTAGAGAGGCTAGCAATGGTGGAAGGGTGAGAGTGCGTATAATCCATGGACTCAACATTAGTCACAAAGAACTCACATACTATTGCAAAAATTTATTAGCCATCAAAGCAAAGTACTACACGCATGCTCCTAGGGGAGAGGTTGGTAGGAGTTAACCACCGCGCGCTCCCGACCTCCACACAAAGGAAGACAATCAAAAAATAAATCATGCTCCGACTTCATCACATAACGGTTCACCATACGTGCATGCTACGGGAATCACAAACTTTAACACAAGTATTTCTACCAATTAACAATTACTCACTAGCATGACTCTAATATCACCATCTTTATATCTCAAAACAAATGCAAGGAATCAAATTTCTCATATTATTCAATGCTCCTTATATGAAAGTTTTTATTATATCCCTCTTGGATGCCCATAATATTAGGAGTAAATTGATAACCTAAGCAAATTACCATGCTGTTTGAAGACTCTCAAAATAATATAAGTGAAGCATGAGAGTTCACCAATTTCTCTAAAATAAAACCACCGCCGTGCTCTAAAAAGATATAAGTGAAGTACTAGAACAACAACCTAGCTTAAAAGATATAAGTGAAGCACATAGAGTATTCTAATAAATTCACGATTAATGTGTGTCCCTCTCAAAATGTGTGTACAGCAAGGATGATTGTCGCAAACTAAAAAGCAAAGACTCAAATCATACAAGACACTCCAAGTGAAACACATATCATGTGGTGAAAAAAAATATAGCCTCAAGTAAATTTACCGATGGATTGAAGACAAAAGAGGGGATGCCATTCGGGGCATCCCCAAGCTTAGATGATTGGTTGTCCTTCAATATTACCTTGGGGTGCCTTGGGCATACCCAATCTTAGGCTCTTTCCACTCCTTATTCCTGGTCCATCAAAACTTTACCCAAAACTTGAAAACTTCACAACACAAAACTCAACAGAAAACTCGTAAGATCCATTAGTATAATAAAATAAATCACCACTTTAGATACTGTTGTGAACTCATTCTAAATTTATATTGGTATTATATCTACTGTGTTCCTCTCCATGGTTCATACCCCCCGATACTACCCATATATTCATCAAAATAAGCAAACAACACATAGAAAACAGCGTGTGTAAAAAACAGAATAGTCTGTAGTAATCTGGAAAGTTCGTATACTTCTATAACTCCAAAAATTCTGAAAATTAGGACAAAATAGGCCATTTGTATATAAATCTTGTGTAAAAGATTCATAATTTTATCATGCTCCAGTGAATTTAAACAATTCTATTACTGGACGCAAAAGTTTCTGTTTTTCGGCAAAATCAATTCAACGATATACCAAAGCATCCCAAAGGTCTTGCTTGGCTCAAACACTAATTAAAACACCAAAGCACAATTACTATAGAGTTAATTATGTGTATTTATTTAAAAATAGGATCAAAACAAAAAAACATGAAATAAAATTGGGTTGCCTCCCAACAAGCGCTATTGTTTAACGCCCCTAGCTAGGCATAAAACATAGACCTATGTATTGTCATTTTTAGTATGCAATTCTTTCCTAATCAAATCTATCAAAACCTTTCTTAGTAAATCTTTCTTTTCATGCTCTTCCTTTCTAGTGGGAGAGCTTAAAGCATGGAAAGGACTCCGATTAGTGATTTTAACATTCATAATTTCATACTCAGGATCATCACCAAAAATATCTTCGTAAGGAACATGTAACTCACTCTTAATGGGTTTTCTAGATATATCTTCAATCCATTCCTTATTATACCCTTCATCAATTCCTTTAGTAACCCAATCAAATCTATCATAAGCATCAATGTATTAAGGCTTGCATAATTTCAGGATAAGGAACTCTTTTTCTTCGATTTTCACTAAAAGCATCATAATCTTTAGACTCAAAACCACGTAAAGTTTCTTTATCAAAGAGAATCTCTTCTATTTGAGGATGCTCAATATTCATGTTTTAGAAAGCAAAAACTTCCCTAGCTTCTCTGACTACATAATCAAATTCATGCATAAGGATAATGGTAGCAAGTTTCTTAGCTCTGGGATCTAAGATATTGAGGAGTTCATAAAACATCTTTTGTAAAGCAGGATGGATGTGTAAAAATTCTCTTTCTAGTTTAAGCACAAGCATAGAAATAGCATCCGCATAGCAATTGGTATTATCGAGGATAGTTCCCCGACTCATAGGCATACTCTCGTGCAATCGGAAAATTCTTGAGTAACATTCTTTCCAATAATATTATCAGCACCAACATTAAAGATTTTTGTTTTAAGATTGGTGGGAGTATCGGTTTCAGGATGATCATGGTTAAGAACAAGAGATTCAAATTTTTCCTCAAGATCATTACTACTCTCTTCAATGAAAACCTCCCCGGATTCAGACATAATGGCAAAGCAAGCAATCTAGCACACAAGCAAATAAAAAGCAAACAAAAAGGCGGACGAAAGAAGGGCGAATAAAAAGGCAAATATTTTTGTGTTTTTCTGAAAATGTTTTAGAAGTGGGGGAGAGGAAAACGAGAGGCAAATGTCAAATAATGTAAGTGTAAGAGATGAGAGTTTATGATAGGTACTTGGTAGGCTTGATGTGAACCTCCCAGGCAACGGCGCCAAAAATTCTTCCTGCTACTTCTTGAGCTTGCGTTGATTTTTCCCTTGAAGAGGAAAGGGTGATGCAGCAAAGTAGAGATAAGTATTTCCCTCAGTTAAGAATCAAGGTATCAATCCAGTAGGAGGCACAAGCAAGTCTCCAATATATGCACCTGCACAAACTAACAAACACTTGCACACAACGCGAAAAAGGGGTTATCAATCCCTTCACGGTCATGAACAAGAGTGAGATCTAATAGAGATAGGTGTAAAAGATAAATAAAAGAGCAAAACTAAAGTAAATATAAATAAATTACAGCAATGTATTTTTGGGTTTTTTTGTTTATAGATCTGAAAATATATAGTGGAAAATAGACCCGGGGGCCATAGGTTTCACTAGAGGCTTCTCTCTTGAAGAAAACATACGGTGGGTAAACAAATTACTGTTGAGCAATTGATATAAAAGCGCATAATTATGAAGACATCTAAGGCTATGATCATGAATATAGGCATCACGTCTGTGACAAGTAGACCGAAACAATTCTGCATCTACTACTATTACTCCACACATCGACTGACTCGTGCCTGCATCTAGAATATTAAGTTCATAAGAACAGAGCAACACTTTAAGTAAGAAGACATGATGTAGAGGGATAAACTTCCTACTTCTTGAGCTTGCGTTGCTTTTTCCCTTGAAGAGGAAAGGGTGATGCAGCAAAGTAGAGATAAGTATTTCCCTCAGTTTGAGAACTAAGGTATCAATCCAGTAGGAGACAACGCACAAATCACCGAATACCTGCACAAACAATCAAACAACTTGCACCCAACGTGATAAAGGGGTTGTTAATCCCTTCACGGTTACTTGCAAAAGTGAGATTTGATAGAGATAGATAAAAGATAAAGTAAACATTTTTGGTATTTTTGGTTTATAGATCGGAAAGTAAAAGATTGCAAAATAGTAGATCGGAAACTTATATGATGAAAAATAGTAGATCGGAAACTTATATGATGGAAAATAGACCCGGGGGCCATAGGTTTCACTAGAGGCTTCTCTCATGATAGCAAATAGTACGGTGGGTGAACAAATACTGCCGAGAAATTGATAGAAAAGCGCAAAGTTATGACGATATCTAAGGCAATGATTATGAAATATAGGCATCACGTCCGTGTCAAGTAGACCGAAACGATTCTGCATCTAGTACTATTACTCCACACATCGACCGCTATCCAGCATGCATCTAGAGTATTAAGTTCATAAAGAACGGAGTAACGCATTAAGTAAGATGACATGATGTAGAGTAATTAACTCAAGCAATATGATGAAAACCCCATCTGTTTATCCTCGATGGCAACAATACAATACGTGCCTTGCTGCCCCTACTGTCACTGGCAAAGGACACCACAAGATTGAACCCAAAGCTAAGCACTTCTCCCATTGCAAGAAAGATCAATCTAGTAGGCCAAACTAAACCGATAGTTCGAACGGAATTACAAAGATATCAAATCATGCATAAAAGAATTCAGAGAATATTCAAATAATATTCATAGATAAGCTCATCATAAATCCACAATTCATCGGATCTCGGCAAACACACCACAAAAAGGTATTACATTGAATAGATTTCCAAGAACATCGAGGAGAACATGGTATTGAGAATCAAAGAGAGAGAAGAAGCCATCTAGCTACTAGCTATGGACCCGTAGGTCTGTGGTAAACTACTCACGCTTCATCGGAAGGGCAATAGGGTTGATGTAGAAGCCCTCCGTGATCGAATCCCCCTCCGGCAGGGTGCCGGAAAAGGTTCCTCGATGGGATCTCACGGGAACAGAAGGTTGCAGCGATGGAAAATTGTTTTCGTGGACTCCTCTGGTGGTTTGGGAATATATGTGAATATATTGGTGAAAGAATTAGGTCAGGAGGGTCACGGGGGGCCCACAAGACAGGGGGCGCGCCCTAACTCCCTGGGCGCGACCCCCACCCTTGTGGCCGCCTCGTGGCTCATCCGACTTCATCTCCAAGTCTCCTGGGTGTCTTCTGGTCCAAGAAAAATCATCGCGAAGGTTTTATTCCGTTTAGACTCCGTCTGGCATTCCTTTTCTGTGAAACTCAAAAACAAGGAAAAAAACTGAAACTGGCACTGGGCCCTAGGTTAATAAGTTAGTCCCAAAAATAATATAAAATAGCATATTAATGCATATAAAACATCCAAAACAGATAATAAAATAGCATGGAACAATCAAAATTGTAGATACGTTGGAGACATATCATAGTACAGTAGAGATAAGTATTTCCCTCAGTTCAGAACCAATGTTATTAATCTAGTAGGAGAACCATGTGAAACCTCGTTAACAGCACCTACACACAAAAGAGCAAATACTTGCACCCAACGCAATTAAGGGGGTTGTCAATCCCCTTGGCGGTTATTTGCGAGGATCAAACCTGATAGTGATAGATAGATAAATAAAACACAAAAAATAAAAGAACTGTAAATAACTTACAACAAGGTATTTTTGGATTTAATATATGGTAAAAGTAGACCCGGGGGGGGGGGGATAGTCCCCCCCCCCCCCCCCCCCCCCCCCCCCCCGTGGGTAAACAAATTACTGTTGGGCAATTGATAGAAAAGCGCATAGTTATGACGATATTCAAGGCAATGATCATGTATATAGGCATCATGTCCGAGACAAGTATAATGACTCCTACCTGCATCTACTACTATTACTCCACCCATCGACCGCTATCCAGCATGCATCTAGAGTATTAAGTTCATAAGAAATGGAGTAACGCCTTAAGCAAGATGACATGATGTAGACAAAGTAAATCCAATCACTATGAATAAACTCCATCATTTCCCCTTAATGGAAACAATACAAATACGTGTCTTGTCCCCTTCTGTCACTATGATATAGATCACCGCAAGATTGGACCCATTATAAAGCACCGCTCCCATTGCAAGATAAATCAATCTAGTTGTCCAAACCAAACACATAGATCAGAGAGAAATACAAAGCTATAACAACCAGGCATAAAAGAATTCAGAGAAGACTCAACTAATATTCATGAATAATCTGATCATAAACCCACAATTCATCGGATCCCAACAAGCACACCGCAAAAGAAGATTACATCGATTAGATCTCCAAGAACATTGAGGAGAACATTGTATTGAAGATCAAGGAGAGAGAACAAGCCATCTAGCTACTAGCTATGGACTTGTAGGCATGTGGTAAGCTACTCACACATCATTGGAAGGGCAGCAAGGTTGATGTAGAAGCCCTCCGTGATCGATTCCCCCTCCGGCAGAGTACCGGAAAAGGCCTCCAGATGGGATCGCGGAAGAACAGAAACTCACGGCGGCGGAAAATGTATTTTTGGATGGCTCTCTGATGTATTGGAAATATTTGGGAATTTATAGAGGTGGAATTAGGTCAAGAGGTGCCACGAGGGGCCCACAAGCCTGGGGGCCGCCTACCCCCCTGGGCGCACCTCCTGAGCTTGTCGCTCCCTCATGGCCCTTCAGGTTTTCTCCCGAACCTTCTAGGCTCCCTTCTGGTCCAGAAAAAATCAATCCAAAGTTTGTTGTCCGTTTGGACTCTATTTGATATTGATTTTTTGAAAAGCCAAAAACAAGCACAAAACAACAACTAGCACTGGGAACTAGGTTAATATGGTTGTCCCAAAAATTGTTATATAATTGCATAAAATTGCATATAAAACATGCGAGATTGATACTATAATAGCATGGAACAATCAAAATTATAGATACGTTGGAGACGTATCAAGCTTCCCCAAGCTTACTTCCTGCTCGTCCTCGAGTAGGTAAATGATAAAAATATAATTTTTTATGTGGAATGCTACCTAACATGTTCATCATGTAATCTTTCTTTTATGGTATGAATATTAGATCCGAATGATTCAAAGCAATAGTCTATAGATTGACATAAAGACATTACTACTTAGGCATACCAACAAATAATCATGGCTTATAAAATATAAATACTAAAGAATGCTATCTGTTGGGGATATAACCCCACGGTATGACCCGCCCGTTCAGGGCCGATTTATACAGTGGCGACTCAAAATATGGGGTCGGTGAAGCAAGCCACGATGACCAAGAGTTTGGAGGCTCAAAAGACGAGTCACCAAGCGGGCTGGCTCATGGCCCAGAACCTAAGATGCCGGCTCACTACAAGAAGAAGGAAAGTCCCTTTCCTTGGGAAGTAAGATAAGTAGGAAACGGATTAGGGCATGGGTCGTATTACACCCCGGACTCTATTATAAGCCCAGGGCCTCGACCTGTATATAAAGGGGAGCCCCTGTGGTAGAAGGACTAAGTTACAAGCTCTCGAGTACTAGGATAGCCAAGTTGCACCCTTGTAATCGAGATCTCATGCAATAATCAAATCAAGCAGGAAGTAGGCTATTACCTTCATCGAGAGGGACCGAACCTGGGTAAATGATTGTCTCTCGATTCCGATCAACCCCGTTCAAGCTACTACCTCGCGGCGATGGCTCCACGACTAATTCCTTTCGCGAGGACTTCTATCGTGACAAAACTACGATAGTTGGCGCCCACCATTGGGATATCGCTTGGTGGTGTTGAGTTCTTGGAGGGAGCTCTCCCAGGGATCGAGGGATATGCGATCAGACGCATGACCAAGAGTCCTCGCGGCAAGCTTTACATCGACAATTCAGGCTGGGGGCCCTAGTTCGGCTCAATCGAGTATGGGTACCTGGTCCCCTTCGGCAAGATCCAAGTCTTCATCAGCAAGATCGGTGAATCAGAACCCGAGCCGGACATCTGCACCGACATCATCGAGCCGGTTCGGCACGTGCAACCCGCCCGGGCTCAAGCCGGTCGGAACCATGTCTTCATCGGCTTCACCCAGGGGGTTGATCTCGCGGATAACTCCACTTCTAGTGGGGACACCCTTGTCTACTCTGACGGCGAGTCATTGGTCGGGCACACTAAGTGGATCCTCCCGCTGTATGACAGCAAACTTGGTGCTGCTCTGAACACGAGCCGGCCCCGGTCGATCGCGAACCGCCCCGTTGGACCACCATCTACATGGCAGGCACTTTGCTGGCCCTTGACTCTACTGCAGCAGGTGCCATAGGGGGAGCCGGTGCTTCAGCTACAGATACAAGCGCATCTCACCCTGTCAAGCCGCCAGCTCAAGTCCTTTTAGAGCTACTCACCTCATTGACAATGCTCCTAGAGTTACCAGTAACAGCAGAGAACCAGCAGGAGCGCAATGTGGACATAGCTAAAATTCATGAGCAGATGGCTAAGGCTCAGGAGGATATCAACTTCGAGAATGCCCGCATGTTGCAGCTACAGGCCCAGATTCACAATGAAGCAGAGGGTATGAGAACAGAGGCTTGGCGCCTGGGTCTACGGCAAAACGCTTCAGATGTGGTTCACAGGAGGAGGCATGAGAGCTGCCTGCCCCCTGATTATGAGCCTATGCGTCTGTTTAACACACCAGCGTCGGGGGATTGGACAAGCACCCTAGGAGCTCTAGGAGAGCCCCAACCAAACCGGGTTGTACCCCAGGATGGAGATGGGCGGCCACCCCCAGCTCAGCCTCGTCAGCCGGTTCAGCAACGCCAACTCGAGCCGGCACAGTGCCCACCGCCGGTCCTAACGACCCTAGACCGTTTTGTGACACCGGCGGGTCATTTTTCTAACCCAGTCAATAACCTGCTGGCGGCAGCTACCAACCTCGCCGCACTTCCGATCATGGGGAATACCCCAGTTGAGATCGAGGCCCTAAACTCCATCGAGATGTTGAAGATTGCGGTTGCCAAGCAAGTAAATTATTCATACAACCAGCATCGACTCCACTCCACCCCGCACACAAGCCGCAGTAGAAGTCGCCATGCTGAGTCGGCGACAATCTCTAGCAGCGCCCAACGGAGACGTGAGCAGTTGTGCGACCCTCCTCGGCTTGGAGCCCTAGATGCTCAGGAGATCATCGACAAAGCCCGCGCACGGCGGGAAGCATAAGCAACCAACACGGCGGCTCAACCATCGCCCACTTCAACTCCTTTGGCCTCGCAGGGGGGTAGGGTCGAGTACCATAACCATTGGGATTCTGTGCCTGGTGCCGGCTCTGCGGAACGAGCGCATGCTGTCGGCGTCCTGGGAACGGGGGTACCCAGACTTGCCTGCCCGCGGCCCGCGAGCGTGGCTCCACCAACGGCCCGGTACGGCCCAGCTTCTGCAGCAACAACTCAAGACCCTCGCGAGAGGCCAAGCCTCGCGAGGCGAGCGACACCAAGACCTCGCTAGGGGCGGCCTCCCTAGGCTGGCTCCCGAGGAGCGGAGATATCTATGCAAGGGGCACCTCGCGAGGTTCGGGTGACGTGAGCCATGACGACCAAGGCCAGGCGGGCGCCAGCGGGCGCAGTGTATCAGTTTCCTCTTTGGTGCTAAAGAGGCAGGCGCAGGCGAGGAGTCCCGAGGCATCAAGCAAAGGTTTCCATATCGGTGCAACATGACCAAGACCAGCAGGACGGCAGGACAGAGGTCACCGCGGAGCCCACTTCGGCATCACCACCAGAGCCTTTGGCAGGCGAAGACCACCTTTTGTCAGGATAGCTTGTACTAGCTGTCCCCCTTCAAACTTGGCCATTGTGGGATCCCTTCCCTCCTAACATTTGGGAAGAGGACCAGGGCCTCTATAAATAGGACTAGCTACCACCATAGGAAGGGGACGAACCTGGGGTATCAAGGTCATCTTGGGTCGGATCCATTCCACCAAGGCCATCTCACCAGCTCATCGAGCTCAAGAACGCCTCTCCTCCGGAGGCTGTTCATCCACTGTACTAGTTCCTCCTTAGCTCTTGAGGCAATCCACCACCACTACACTGGAGTAGGGTATTACACCATAACGGTGGCCCGAACCAGTATAAACCTCTGTGTCTCGTGTTCTTCGGGTTCGTCGAGCTTGGCCGTGAGATTGTTGAGCGAGCGAACTAGGGAGAGAGAGTCCTTCGTGCGCACCCCAAAGTTCGAACCTCACGAGGGTTTGCCGGAACCCAGAATCCGACATTTGCCGCGCCGGGTAGGGGTGCGCCGAAGCCTTTCCTCCGTCGATCCACGCTCCACCGCTCCACCTGTGCCATGGCTGATGCTCATCAGGCCCGCGCTGAGCGCCGGGCCGCTCTCAACGCCCGTGTCGCCCAGACAGCGCCCGTCGGCGGGCCTCCCCGTCGCTCTCCGTCACCCGCTGCCAACGCCGCCACCGGCCCAGCGAGAAACGAGCAGCAAGCTTCGTCGCTGCACCCCTCTGTGCGGCGGGACGGACGCACCGCCACCCCATCGCTGACTCTAGCCGGCTCATTGTCCCACGCTCGTCGTGCACCCACGGACGCGCAGGCCGCGCTGCTCATGGCGCGCGAGCTCCTGCATTACCGCCCCATCGACGACCTCTATGAGGACTGGCCGGACCGCATCGCCGAGCTCGTCAGCGCCGCCGGGGGCTCTCCCACACCATCTCTCTCGCTGCCTCGTCCACCTCCTGCTGCAGGCGACGTAGCCCATGGAGCACCTCCACCACCTCTACATCAAGACGGCGCCCTCGCACCAAGACACGTGGCCCCGCGGCGTGACCCACCGCGCAGGGCGCCCTCGCACGAAGAAGGAAGCTGCCAAGAAATCCCACGTCCGCAAGAAAATGTCCTGCACTCCCAGCACCACCACATCAGGACCGTGTGCCGCCTGTGGCAGTGGTGCGTGGGTACCAGGACCAGGCTCCGCCTCCACGACGGGCTCCGGTGGCTACAGCAGGCTGCCGGGCCTTCACTCCCGAGCTGTGTGATACGTCCATTTTGCATCATGCTTTTATATCGATATTTATTACATTATGGGCTGTTATTACACATTATGTCACAATACTTATGCCTATTCTCTCTTATTTTATAAGGTTTACATGAAGAGGGGGAATGTCGGCAGCTGGAATTCTAGGCTGGAAAAGGAGCAAATATTAGAGACCTATTCTGCACAACTCCAAAAGTCCTGAAACTTCACGGAGGCACGTTTTGGAATATATAAAAAATACTGGCGAAAGCCCCCCCCCCCCCCCCCCCCCCCCCCCCCCCCCCCCCCCCCCCCCCCCCCCCCCCCCCCCCCCCCCCCCCCCCCCCCCCCCCCCCCCCCCCCCCCCCCCCCCCCCCCCCCCCCCCCCCCCCCCCCCCCCCCCCCCCCCCCCCCCCCCCCCCCCCCCCCCCCCCCCCCCCCCCCCCCCCCCCCCCCCCCCCCCCCCCCCCCCCCCCCCCCCCCCCCCCCCCCCCCCCCCCCCCCCCCCCCCCCCCCCCCCCCCCCCCCCCCCCCCCCCCCCCCCCCCCCCCCCCCCCCCCCCCCCCCCCCCCCCCCCCCCCCCCCCCCCCCCCCCCCCCCCCCCCCCCCCCCCCCCCCCCCCCCCCCCCCCCCCCCCCCCCCCCCCCCCCCCCCCCCCCCCCCCCCCCCCCCCCCCCCCCCCCCCCCCCCCCCCCCCCCCCCCCCCCCCCCCCCCCCCCCCCCCCCCCCCCCCCCCCCCCCCCCCCCCCCCCCCCCCCCCCCCCCCCCCCCCCCCCCCCCCCCCCCCCCCCCCCCCCCCCCCCCCCCCCCCCCCCCCCCCCCCCCCCCCCCCCCCCCCCCCCCCCCCCCCCCCCCCCCCCCCCCCCCCCCCCCCCCCCCCCCCCCCCCCCCCCCCCCCCCCCCCCCCCCCCCCCCCCCCCCCCCCCCCCCCCCCCCCCCCCCCCCCCCCCCCCCCCCCCCCCCCCCCCCCCCCCCCCCCCCCCCCCCCCCCCCCCCCCCCCCCCCCCCCCCCCCCCCCCCCCCCCCCCCCCCCCCCCCCCCCCCCCCCCCCCCCCCCCCCCCCCCCCCCCCCCCCCCCCCCCCCCCCCCCCCCCCCCCCCCCCCCCCCCCCCCCCCCCCCCCCCCCCCCCCCCCCCCCCCCCCCCCCCCCCCCCCCCCCCCCCCCCCCCCCCCCCCCCCCCCCCCCCCCCCCCCCCCCCCCCCCCCCCCCCCCCCCCCCCCCCCCCCCCCCCCCCCCCCCCCCCCCCCCCCCCCCCCCCCCCCCCCCCCCCCCCCCCCCCCCCCCTGCTAGCTAATCCTTTTTGCAGGAGATGGAACATTGCATCCTGATTTACACTTAATCTATGTGGATGAAGTTTGTGGATTATTTAAGCTTGCAGGTATGCCCGAGGATGTTATCAATAAGAAGGTCTTCCCTTTATCTTTTAAGGGAAAGGCATTGACATGTTTTAGGCTATGTGATGATATGGGATCATGGAACTACAACTGATTGAAATTGGAATTTCATCAGAAGTTTTTTCCTATGCATCTTGTTCATCGTGATCGTAATTATATATATAATTTTTGGCCTCGCGAAGGAGAAAGCATCGCTCAAGCTTGGGGGAGGCTTAAGTCAATGTTATATTCATGCCCCAATCGTGAGCTCTCAAGAGAAATTATTATTCAAAAATTTTATGCTCGGCTTTCTCTCAATAATCGCTCCATGCTCGATACTTCTTGTACTGGTTCTTTTATGATGAAGACTATTGAATTCAAATGGGATTTATTGGAAAGAATTAAACGCAACTCTGAAGATTGGGACCTCGACGAAGGTAAGGAGTCAGGTATAACACCTAACTTTGATTGTGTTAAATCTTTTATGGATACTGATGTTTTCCGTGAATTTAGCCCTAAATATGGACTTGACTCTGAGATAGTAGCTTCTTTCTGTGAATCCTTTGCTACTCATGTTGATCTCCCTAAGGATAAGTGGTTTAAATATCATCCTCCCATTGAAGTAAAAGTAGTTGAACCTATTAAAGTTAAAGAAAAGACTATCACTTATAATGTTGATCCTATTGTTCCTACTGCTTATATTGAGAAACCACCTTTCCCTGTTAGAATAAAGGATCATGCTAAAGCTTCAACTGTGGTTCGTAATAGTAATACTAGAACACCTACACCCCCTGAGCAAATTAAAGTTGAACCTAGTATTGATATGGTTAAATATCTCTTGGCCGATAATATTGATGGGCATGTTATTTACTTCTGTGATGAAGCTGCTAGAATTGCTAGACCCGATACTAAGGGTAAACATAAACCTGTTGTTGGCATGCCTGTTGTTTCTGTTAAAATAGGAGATCATTGTTATCATGGCTTATGTGATATGGATGCTAGTGCAAGTGCAATACCTCATTCCTTATACAAAGAAATTATGCATGATATTCCAGTTGCTGAGATAGAAGAAATTGATGTTACAATTAAGCTTGCCAATAGAGATACTATTTCACCAGTTGGGATTGTTAGAGATGTTGAAGTCTTGTGTGGGAAAGTTAAATATCCTACTTATTTTCTTGTTCTTGGCTCCCCACAAGATGACTTTTGTCCCATTATATTTGGTAGGCCCTTCTTGAATACTGTTAATGCTAAGATAGATTGCAAAAAGGATGTTGTTACTATTGGTTTAGGGGATATGTCTCATGAGTTTAATTTTGCTAAATTTCATAGACAACCCCATGATAAAGAATTGCCTAGTAAAGATGAAATTATTGGTCTTGCTTCTATTGCCGTGCCTCCTAATGATCCTTTAGAGCAATATTTGCTAGACCATGAAAATGATATGTTTATGAATGAAAGAAGGGAAATAGATGAAGTGTTCTTTAAACAAGGACCTATCTTGAAACACAACTTGCCTGTTGAAATTCTAGGGGACCCTCCTCCACCCAAGGGTGATCCCGTGTTTGAGCTTAAACCATTACCTCATACTCTTAAATATGCTTATCTTGATGAAAAGAAGATATATCCTGTTATTATTAGTCCTAACCTTTCAGAGCAAGAAGAAGAGAAATTATTGAAAACTCTGAAGAAGCACCGTGCTGCTATTGGATATACTCTTGATGATCTTAAGGGCATTAGTCCCACTCTATGCCAACACAAAATAAAATTGGAGAAAGATGCTAAACCAGTTGTTGATCACCAACGACGGTTAAATCCTAAGATGAAAGAAGTGGTAAGAAAAGAAATACTAAAGCTTCTGGAGGCAGGTATAATTTATCCCGTTGCTGATAGTCAGTGGGTAAGTCCTGTCCATTATGTCCCTAAGAAGGGAGGCATTACTGTTGTTCCTAATGATAAAGATGAATTGATCCCACAAAGAATTGTTACAGGTTATAGAATAGAAATTGATTTCCACAAATTAAATAAAGCTACTAAAAAGGATCATTACCCTTTACCTTTTATTGATCAAATGCTAGGAAGATTATCCAAACATACACATTTTTGCTTTCTAGATGGTTATTTTGGTTTCTCTCAAATACCTGTGTCAAAATAGGATCAAGAAAAGACCACTTTTACTTGCCCTTTCGGTACCTTTGCTTATAGACGTATGCCTTTTGGTTTATGCAATGCACCAGCTACCTTTCAAAGATGTATGACTGCTATATTCTCTGACTTTTGTGAAAAGATTGTTGAGGTTTTCATGGATGATTTTTCCATATATGGAACTTCTTTTGATGATTGCTTAAGCAACCTTGATCGAGTTTTGCAGAGATGTGAAGAAACTAATCTTGTCTTGAATTGGGAAAAGTGCCACTTTATGGTTAATGAAGGTACTGTCTTGGGGCATAAAATTTCTGAAAGAGGTGTTGAAGTTGATAAAGCTAAAGTTGATGCTATTGAAAAGATGCCGTGTCCTAAGGACATTAAAGGCATAAGAAGTTTCCTTGGTCATGCCGGTTTTTATAGGAGGTTCATTAAGGACTTCTCTAAAATTTCTTGGCCTCTGACTAATCTCTTACAAAAAGATGTTCCTTTTGTCTTTGATGATGATTGTGTAGAAGCATTTGAAATACTTAAGAAAGCCTTGATTTCTGCACCTATTGTTCAGCCACCTGATTGAAATTTACCCTTTGAAATTATGTGTGATGCTAGTGATTATGCTGTAGGTGCTGTTCTAGGACAAAGAGTTGATAAGAAATTAAATGTTATCCAATATGCTAGTAAAACTCTAGACAGTGCCCAGAGAAATTATGCTACTACTGAAAAAGAATTCTTAGCAGTTGTATTTGCTTGTGATAAGTTCAGACCTTATATTGTTGATTCTAAAGTAACTGTTCACACCGATCATGCTGCATTAAATATCTTATGGAAAAGAAAGATGCTAAACCTAGACTTATTAGATGGGTTCTCTTACTACAAGAATTTGATTTGCATATTGATAGAATGGGAGCTGAGAACCCCGTTGCAGACAACTTGTCTAGGTTAGAGAATGTTCTTGATGACCCACTACCTATTGATGATAGCTTTCCTGATGAACAGTTAGCTGTCATAAATGCTTCTCGTACTGCTCCATGGTATGCTGATTATGCTAATTATATTGTTGCTAAATTTATACCACCTAGTTTCACATACCAGCAAAAGAAAAAGTTTTTCTATGACTTAAGACATTACTTCTAGGATGACCCACACCTTTATAAAGAAGGAGTAGATGGTGTTATTAGACGATGTGTACCTGAGCATGAATAGGAACAGATCCTACGCAAGTGTCACTCTGAGGCTTATGGAGGACACCACGCTGGAGATAGAACTGCACATAACGTATTGCAATCCGGTTTTTATTGACCTACTCTCTTCAAAGATGCCCGTAAGTTTGTATTGTCTTGTGATGAATGTCAAAGAATTGGTAATATTAGTAGACGTCAAGAAATGCCTATGAACTATTCACTTGTTATTGAACCATTTGATGTTTGGGGCTTTGATTATATGGGACCGTTTCCTTCCTCTAATGGGTATACACATATCTTACTTGTTGTTGATTACGTTACTAAGTGGGTAGAAGCTATTCCAACTAGTAGTGCTGATCATAACACCTCTATTAAGATGCTTAAAGAAGTTATTTTTCTGAGGTTTGGAGTCCCTAGATATTTAATGACTGATGGTGGTTCACATTTTATTCATGGTGCTTTTCGTAAAATGCTTGCTAAGTATGATGTCAACCATAGAATTGCATCTCCATATCACCCGCAGTCTAGTGGTCAAGTAGAACTTAGTAATAGAGAGCTCAAATTAATTTTGCAAAAGACTGTTAATAGATCTAGAAAGAATTGGTCCAAGAAACTTGATGATGCATTATGGGCCTATAGAACTGCATATAAAAATCCTATGGGTATGTCTCCGTATAAAATGGTTTATGGAAAAGCATCTCACTTACCTCTCGAACTAGAACATAAGGCATATTGGGCCATTAAAGAGCTCAATTATGATTTCAAACTTGCCGGTGAGAAGAGGTTATTTGACATTAGCTCACTTGATGAATGGAGAACTCAGGCCTATGAGAATGCCAAACTGTTTAAAGAAAAAGTTAAAAGATGGCATGACAAAAGAATACAAAAGCGTGAGTTTAATGTAGGTGATTATGTTTTGCTATACAACTCTCGTTTAAGATTTTTTGCAAGAAAACTTCTCTCTAAATGGGAAGGCCCTTACGTTATCGACGAGGTCTATCGTTCCGGTGCCATAAAAATCAACAACTTCGAAGGCACAAATCCGAAGGTGGTGAACGGTCAAAGAATCAAACATTATATCTCAGGTAATCCAATAAATGTTGAAACTAATGTTATTGAAACCGTAACCCCGGAGGAATACATAAGGGACACTTTCCAGAACGTTTCAGACTCCGAAAAGGAATAGGTATGTGGTACGGTAAGTAAACCGACTTCAAAACAGTTATAATAGCAATTTTTCTCCGTTTTGGAATATTTAAGAAAATAGGAAAATAAGAAGTAGTCTGAAGAGGACAGGAGGCATCCACGAGGGTGGAGGGCGCGCCCTACCCCCCCTGGGCGCGCCCCTTGCCTCGTGGGCACCTCGTGTGCCCTCCGGATTCTGTTTTCTTGCACGATACTTCTTTTGGTCGGTAAAAATTCATTATATAATCTCCAGAAGGTTTTGACCACTGTACCATGCAAATATCCTCTGTTTTTGTTTCGAGTTGTTTCTGCCGCAGATTAGAGCAAGATGTCATCTCAAGACTCCGACGGAGAGAGCTATGTCTCACATCTCATTGCTGACCCAAAGACCTATGGGGACCTATCTCCTTGTGGTCGAACTACGGATGATGAGGAGGATGCTCATTTGAGGAGGATCAATGATTCAAGTTCGGAGGAGGAGGATGTTCCTCTACCTCAACCTGGGGATATGCACGTGAAGTTCAAGAAGTCTAGTCTCCCTAAGAGGGCTAAACTGTCTAACAACCGATCTATTCCTTCTCGTTTTCGGCAGAAAAGCAAAGGAGATTTATGTGACAAGATCTTGAAGCTGGAATTGGAGGTCGATGATTTAAAGGAGGAAATTGCTCTTCTCAATTACAATATGAAAAAGCTGAAGGCACAATTATCTTCATCATCACCATCCCCTTCACCTCCGAAGAAGGAGACATGATCGCATGAGTATGGGCACTCCCCTTGGCAACTGCCAAGCTTGGGGGAGGTGCCCCGGTATCGTATCACCATCACACTCCTATCTTTACCATTTTCCTTAGTTCAAACCTTTTGGTAATATCTTGATTTAGTAGAATAAAGTTTTAGTATGATCTAGTTTTGAGTTTTGCTTTATGATCCTTCTATGTAATCGAGTCTGTGAGTTATATATAATAAAGATTAGTTTTGAGTCAAGGGCTTGATTATCTTGTTATGATCTTGAGGGAATAAAAGAAAGAATAAAATAATTAAAGAGATCATATTGATCTTATGGAGAGTAGCGATTTCATATATAAAAGAGTATGATGAATAAAAGTTGTTGAGAGTTGACAAACATAGTTTTGGTCATCGTTGCAATTAATAGGAAGTAATAAATAAAGAGAGGTTTTCACATATAAACCCCCCCCCCCCCCCCCCCCCCCCCCCCCCCCCCCCCCCCCCCCCCCCCCCCCCCCCCCCCCCCCCCCCCCCCCCCCCCCCCCCCCCCCCCCCCCCCCCCCCCCCCCCCCCCCCCCCCCCCCCCCCCCCCCCCCCCCCCCCCCCCCCCCCCCCCCCCCCCCCCCCCCCCCCCCCCCCCCCCCCCCCCCCCCCCCCCCCCCCCCCCCCCCCCCCCCCCCCCCCCCCCCCCCCCCCCCCCCCCCCCCCCCCCCCCCCCCCCCCCCCCCCCCCCCCCCCCCCCCCCCCCCCCCCCCCCCCCCCCCCCCCCCCCCCCCCCCCCCCCCCCCCCCCCCCCCCCCCCCCCCCCCCCCCCCCCCCCCCCCCCCCCCCCCCCCCCCCCCCCCCCCCCCCCCCCCCCCCCCCCCCCCCCCCCCCCCCCCCCCCCCCCCCCCCCCCCCCCCCCCCCCCCCCCCCCCCCCCCCCCCCCCCCCCCCCCCCCCCCCCCCCCCCCCCCCCCCCCCCCCCCCCCCCCCCCCCCCCCCCCCCCCCCCCCCCCCCCCCCCCCCCCCCCCCCCCCCCCCCCCCCCCCCCCCCCCCCCCCCCCCCCCCCCCCCCCCCCCCCCCCCCCCCCCCCCCCCCCCCCCCCCCCCCCCCCCCCCCCCCCCCCCCCCCCCCCCCCCCCCCCCCCCCCCCCCCCCCCCCCCCCCCCCCCCCCCCCCCCCCCCCCCCCCCCCCCCCCCCCCCCCCCCCCCCCCCCCCCCCCCCCCCCCCCCCCCCCCCCCCCCCCCCCCCCCCCCCCCCCCCCCCCCCCCCCCCCCCCCCCCCCCCCCCCCCCCCCCCCCCCCCCCCCCCCCCCCCCCCCCCCCCCCCCCCCCCCCCCCCCCCCCCCCCCCCCCCCCCCCCCCCCCCCCCCCCCCCCCCCCCCCCCCCCCCCCCCCCCCCCCCCCCCCCCCCCCCCCCCCCCCCCCCCCCCCCCCCCCCCCCCCCCCCCCCCCCCCCCCCCCCCCCCCCCCCCCCCCCCCCCCCCCCCCCCCCCCCCCCCCCCCCCCCCCCCCCCCCCCCCCCCCCCCCCCCCCCCCCCCCCCCCCCCCCCCCCCCCCCCCCCCCCCCCCCCCCCCCCCCCCCCCCCCCCCCCCCCCCCCCCCCCCCCCCCCCCCCCCCCCCCCCCCCCCCCCCCCCCCCCCCCCCCCCCCCCCCCCCCCCCCCCCCCCCCCCCCCCCCCCCCCCCCCCCCCCCCCCCCCCCCCCCCCCCCCCCCCCCCCCCCCCCCCCCCCCCCCCCCCCCCCCCCCCCCCCCCCCCCCCCCCCCCCCCCCCCCCCCCCCCCCCCCCCCCCCCCCCCCCCCCCCCCCCCCCCCCCCCCCCCCCCCCCCCCCCCCCCCCCCCCCCCCCCCCCCCCCCCCCCCCCCCCCCCCCCCCCCCCCCCCCCCCCCCCCCCCCCCCCCCCCCCCCCCCCCCCCCCCCCCCCCCCCCCCCCCCCCCCCCCCCCCCCCCCCCCCCCCCCCCCCCCCCCCCCCCCCCCCCCCCCCCCCCCCCCCCCCCCCCCCCCCCCCCCCCCCCCCCCCCCCCCCCCCCCCCCCCCCCCCCCCCCCCCCCCCCCCCCCCCCCCCCCCCCCCCCCCCCCCCCCCCCCCCCCCCCCCCCCCCCCCCCCCCCCCCCCCCCCCCCCCCCCCCCCCCCCCCCCCCCCCCCCCCCCCCCCCCCCCCCCCCCCCCCCCCCCCCCCCCCCCCCCCCCCCCCCCCCCCCCCCCCCCCCCCCCCCCCCCCCCCCCCCCCCCCCCCCCCCCCCCCCCCCCCCCCCCCCCCCCCCCCCCCCCCCCCCCCCCCCCCCCCCCCCCCCCCCCCCCCCCCCCCCCCCCCCCCCCCCCCCCCCCCCCCCCCCCCCCCCCCCCCCCCCCCCCCCCCCCCCCCCCCCCCCCCCCCCCCCCCCCCCCCCCCCCCCCCCCCCCCCCCCCCCCCCCCCCCCCCCCCCCCCCCCCCCCCCCCCCCCCCCCCCCCCCCCCCCCCCCCCCCCCCCCCCCCCCCCCCCCCCCCCCCCCCCCCCCCCCCCCCCCCCCCCCCCCCCCCCCCCCCCCCCCCCCCCCCCCCCCCCCCCCCCCCCCCCCCCCCCCCCCCCCCCCCCCCCCCCCCCCCCCCCCCCCCCCCCCCCCCCCCCCCCCCCCCCCCCCCCCCCCCCCCCCCCCCCCCCCCCCCCCCCCCCCCCCCCCCCCCCCCCCCCCCCCCCCCCCCCCCCCCCCCCCCCCCCCCCCCCCCCCCCCCCCCCCCCCCCCCCCCCCCCCCCCCCCCCCCCCCCCCCCCCCCCCCCCCCCCCCCCCCCCCCCCCCCCCCCCCCCCCCCCCCCCCCCCCCCCCCCCCCCCCCCCCCCCCCCCCCCCCCCCCCCCCCCCCCCCCCCCCCCCCCCCCCCCCCCCCCCCCCCCCCCCCCCCCCCCCCCCCCCCCCCCCCCCCCCCCCCCCCCCCCCCCCCCCCCCCCCCCCCCCCCCCCCCCCCCCCCCCCCCCCCCCCCCCCCCCCCCCCCCCCCCCCCCCCCCCCCCCCCCCCCCCCCCCCCCCCCCCCCCCCCCCCCCCCCCCCCCCCCCCCCCCACCCAAGCACCGGTCCACCCACATATCAAATTATCAAAGTAACGAACGCGAATCATATGAGCGTGATGAAAACTAGCTTGACGATAATTCCCATGTGTCCTCGAGAGCGCTTTCCTTCATATAAGAGTTTGTCCAGGCTTGTCCTTTGCTACAAAAAGGATCAGGCCACCTTGCTGCACTTTATTTACTTTTGTTATTTGTTACCCGTTACAAATTACCTTATCACAAAACTATCTGTTACCGATAATTTCAGTGCTTGCAGAGAATACCTTACTGAAAACCGCTTGTCATTTCCTTCTGCTCCTCGTTGGGTTCGACACTCTTACTTATCGAAAGGACTACGATAGATCCCCTTAACTTGTGGGTCATCACTGTGTAGCGTCGTCTGGCCCGGGAAGTTCAAGCCGGACCTGCCTCCACGCTACGACGGCACCCCCGACCCTGCTGAGTTCTTGCAGCTCTACGAGCTGATCATCGAGGCAGCCAACGGCGACGAGAAGGTCATGCCAAACTGGTTTCCCATGGCCCTCAAGGATGGCGCGCGCTCGTGGCTCCTGAACTTGCCCGCGGGATCGATCTCCTCCTGGGGCGAGATGCGCGAGCATTTCGTCGCCAACTTCCAGGGCACTCACGACCGCCTGCCGGCCGCGGGTGACCTGCGGCGTATCAAGCAGCAGCCAGGGGAAACCCTGCAGAAGTACATCCAGCGCTTCAATAGCGTTCGCCTCAAGATCCCCAAGGTGACGGACGAGGCCATCATCTCAGCATTCTCCGATGGCGTCTGTGATGTCAAGATGAAGGAGGAGCTCGCCATCCACGAGGACCTATGCACGGCTTTGGAGATGTTCAACATGGCGACCAAGTGCGCGAGAGCTGAGGAAGGGCGCCTATCCCTCCTCGAGCTTCCAGCTGCCGACCCAGAGGACAAGAAGGCCAAGACCAAGGATGTGAAGCGCAAGGGAGCAGCCGTGCTCGCGGCCGAGCCAGAGATGAAGCGCGGCTGCGACCACCCGGAGTCATCCATGGGCAGCCGTACGTTCTGCGCCATCCACAACGTACACAGCCACAACATCAACGACTGACAGGAGCTCAGGGCCATCCATGATGGGCGGTTCAGTCGATGCCTCGAGCGCAATGACCGGGGCTACGGCCGAGGAGGAGGACGAAGTGGAGGACGCTGGGACGACCGCGGCCCCCGCCAGGAGTGGCGCGACCGACCTCGCGAGGACTGCTGACAGGACCAGCCTCGCGAGGACGCCTGGAGGGACCAGCCTCGCGAGGACCGTCCTCAGGGCAAGGCTGGCCTCCCTCCACTACCACCACCACCGAGGAGGAACGACGACCATCACTAGGACGAGGGGGCTGGGGGCTTCCAGGAACCTCGCGCCATTGCCTGCATCTTGGGCGGCGCTCAGGCCCCAGCCTCCCAGCACATCTTCAAGCAGTTTGCTCGTGAGGTGAACGCGACCCTCCCCAGGCTCGAGGCCACGCGCCCTCTCAGGTGGTCCAAGTGCGCCATTACCTTCAGCTCGTCAGACCAGCTCAAGTGCGCGGCAACAACCGGCGCCCTCCTGATGCTCTGCTCACCCATCATCAACAATATCCAAGTCACCAAGACCCTCATCGACGGCGGCGCTGGGCTCAATGTCCTATCCGTCGAGACGTTCGACTGCCTCCAAGTGCCATATGATCAGCTACAGCCCACCAAGCCCTTCTCAGGAGTGACCAACGGCTCCACCACCCCGATCGGGCAGGTCCGCCTCCCTGTCACCTTCGGCAAGCGCGACAACTACCGCACCGAGCTCATCGACTTCGACGTCGCCCACATCCGCCTGCCGTACAATGCCATCCTTGGGTATCCAACCCTGGCCAAGTTTATGGCAGTGACCCATCACGGCTACAATGTCCTCAAGATGACAGGGAGTGGCGGTGTCATCACGGTCGCCTGCGAGGAAACGGACGCGGTGTGCTCCCTCGAGCGCGCTTACCAAGCTGCGGTGGCCGAAGACCTAGACAATGAAGGCACCCTATACCCTCCTGAGGCCATCCCCAAGAAGAAGAAGAAGCTGCTCCGCCAAGAGCCTCAGGAGAGCAGTGTCTCCAGCGGCACCACCTTAGGACCTACGCCCACGGATGGGGCGCCTCCCTCTCTTGCATAGGAAGGTGCGCCCGGTGCCCTCCTCAGGCTGGGCTCAGGGGCTCTCTTCTAGAGGGCCTCTGACCTAGCCCATGTCACGAGGGAGGCACTCGGGCACTACGTGGAGGCGTGCTTCACCGCACGCTTCCCACAAGAGGGCACAAGGCGTGGAGTGCCTAGTGCTCAGGAGTTCATCACCAAGGCGACCGAGGAGCTCCAAGAAGCAAGAGCAATAAACGGCGACCACCGCCCACCACCTGGCGCAGCTCCGCGTCCTGGAGAGGATGACGAGATGCGCGTCTACGTCGACATCCCAGGACTCAACAGGGCGGCATCTCAGGCATGTTTCTGGCCTTCGCCTGTTGGACGGTGCGAGGGTCCACCTGACAGCTATGTCCGCATGCCCTTCGACTTGCCGAACGCGGCTGTCATCTTCCAGCGCCACTTGTGGAGTGTTCTGGCAGCTCAGGAGGCCAGACATCACGCAGTCCTGGCAGAGATGGTGACGGTTCTTCAAGAGCCGCCCGGGCCCCTAGAGCCTCCTGAGGCTCAGGACCCTGGCGACTCGTGAGGAGCAACTTCTTCAGCACGCATCTTCAGCTACCCCTACACCTCTTCAACCACAGTGCCAGGTGACTCTTTCCGGTTCATTCAGTTGGGGGCGCCCCTCGGGCAGCATTATCCCCAAGTCGTACGGGCCTGTCCCTGCGATGTGTATCCTTTTGCATCTTTAGCTTACTCTGTTGGGGGCGCCCCTCGGGCTGCATCATCCCCAGGCCGCGTGGGTCCGTCCCTGTGGCATGTATCGTTCTTGCATCTATCTGAACTAGCTTGCCCTCTTGCATGAATTACCTTACGATCACCACCTGCTTACCTGTTGCCCTTCGCGGCCACCCGCATCGTTGACCGGCCTCCTGCTCACCCCGCAACGGGGGCTACACGTGTTGGCACGGCGCTTGTGCTCGGGTCCATCCCTACAACACTGACAAACCTGAGTGGTCGAGCTCTGGCTCGCGGCACGCCCGCGCACGCCCCCTCACCAGACCCTCAGTGCCTTCATCTTCTTGCGGAAATACCAGCGGCAGGGCAGCGAGCATGATTACAAGCTGTATTCTCCCCTCGCACTAACATGCAGGAATCTCCGGAGCCTAGCTACGGGCGGCCCCGCCAACTCCTTCCTTTTCCCACACAATTCGCTTGCGTGTTAAAGGGGGGCTCCCGAGCATCGCGTCTCAGGATCTCTTACTGACTCTCCAGCCCTCACCCCCTGGCCTTGACCACGGCATCGCGACCTGGCATACCAGCAGCGGCTGAGCCTCGCTCGAGGGTCGGGACCCGAGGACGCAGAACACTTAGAAGAGCGTGAAAGGGGGAAGCTGGCGCGGATCTAACCTAGCAGTACCACCATCGTTGACGCATAAATCGGGCGCTGCGCAAGGAATCACTTCGGGCTCACTAAGATAAGTCACACATTCAAGTTGGCCCATCACTGCGGCTCAGGGTTTTCGACTCTTGCAGCCTTGCTCCGGCAATGCCACCTTCCTTTTATGCCTTTAGGAAGCTGCTTGCACGCCAAGGGGGACCTCTTGAGCATCGCGCCTCAGGAGCTCTTACCAGACCTTGGGCCGCTCACCTCCTGGCCTTGACCACGGCATCGCGACCTGGCATACCAGCGACGGCTGAAGCCTGCCTGGGGACTGGCACATGTCGGCGTAGAGCACTAAGCTACCGCGAGGACGAAAAGGGGGGACAATGCCAAAGCAAGACGCGCAATCACGATTTTCATAATGGGCATAACATTGATGCAAAGGCACTACAGATTCTTTACACACCCCCACGGGGTTCATCTCGATTCCTCGCAGGGAACAAAAGAAGAAGGCTTCCAGGAGTCATATCTACAGACGTCGCCGCCGACGCCATCATCAACAGTGGGCCACGGGGGCCGATGCCAACCCCATCCAGATCAATGACGACGACGAGCGGACGCCGTTGCAGCGCTCCGAGCACGGTGAGAGCTTGGGGGCACGTAGCTGTCGTCGCTCGTCTCCGAAGTCTCGTCAGGCTCAGGAGAGTTGCTGGACTCCCAGGTGCCGTCGCTGCTGCTGGAGGACCTGTCGGCAGGACCAAGGGCGGGCCCAGCGCCTGCCGCCGCGCCGTCCTGCCGACCCCGTCCAGGGCAGCACACCAGGCGGCGGCCTTCCTCATCGAAGACCTTGAAGAACATCATGGAGGCGTCATCGTACTCGAAGTGGATAGCGAGGGCCCCCTCTACGCGGCAAGCGCGGGCGACCTCGCCCCATCCACGGGTCATGAAGATCTTGCTCGGGGAGACGACCTCGACCTCCGCTCCCGTTGCTGGGGTGCTGCACTCGGCGTGTTGCAGCCACAGCTCAAGTGGCCCTCTCGGCGGCATCTCTTTGGCGAAGAACTGCGGGAATCTGATCCACGTGCGCGGGGGCATCGCCGCCCACACCGCGAGTTCACGCGAGGAGCCCTCGGCATGAGTTCGTGGGTCGGCGGCGCGTGCAACCACAGCCTGGCCACCGCGGCCGTGGCGTGAGCGACGCGAGGCACTGCCTCCTCCTCTGGAGCCTTGCGCTTGGGCGTACAAGGGCAGCGGGTAGCCAGGAGGAGGCCGCTCATACCAAGGCCTCGTCACCTCTTGCCTCACAACAACGTCGCGGGAGCGGGCCAACCTCTTCTTCGGCAGAAGCAGCCCCTGCTCTCCACGGGGAGTTTTTCCTTTCTCAGCGGCGGAGAATCTCCTTATCGGCGCCATGAGTGTCACGGCGAGACGACAAGGTGAGGAGGAAGAAGAAGAAGCAGGCGGAGTGGAGAAAGAGATGGGCGATGGGTGCTCCGCCCCTCTCCTCATTTATAGCCAGAAGGAGGCCAACCACCGGCCTCCACGATCGCAGTAATGATGGTTTTCTTCTGCATGCAGCAGGGTCTCGTCAAATCGGGTGGTTGCCGAGGCAGCGTGGGGAAGCGGAGACGCCCATGTCCCATCAATCGCCATGAGTCGACCAAGGCCGCAGGCGGTTGGGGCCCGCGGCACTCCGCGCTTGCCCTTTGGCTTCGCCTCGAAGCCAAGTTCGAGCGCCCCTTGGGCCCGGGGGCTACTATCGGCGTCCTGGGAATGGAGGTACCCAGACTTGCCTGCCTGCGGCCCGCGAGCGTGGCTCCACCAATGGCCCGGTACGGCCCAACTTCTGCAGCAACAACTCAAGACCCTCGCGAGGGGCCAAGCCTCGTGAGGCGGGCGACACCAAGACCTCCCTGGGGGTGGCCTCCCTAGGCTGGCTCCCGAGGAGCGGAGATATCTATGCAAGGGGCACCTCACGAGGTTTGTGTGACGTGAGCCATGACGACCAAGGCCAGGTGGGCGCCAGCGGGCGTAGTGTACCAGTTTCCTCTTTGGTGCTAAAGAGGCAGGCGCGGGCGAGGAGTACCGAGGCATCAGGCAAAGGTTTCCATATCGGTGCAACAAGACCAAGACCAGCAGGACGGCAGGACGGAGGTCACCGCAGAGCCCACGGCGGCATCACCACCAGAGCCTTTGGCAGGCGAAGACCACCTTTTGTCAGGATATCTTGTACTAGCTGTCCCCCTTCAAACTTGGCCATTGTGGGATCCCTTCCCGCCTAACATTTGGGAAGAGGACCAGGGCCTCTATAAATAGGACTAGCCACCACCATAGGAAGGGGACGAACCTGGGGTATCGAGGTCATCTTGGGTCAGATCCATTCCACCAAGGCCATCTCACCAGCTCATCGAGCTCAAGAACGCCTCTCCTCCGGAGGCTGTTCATCCACTATACTAGTTCATCCTTAGCCCTTGAGGCAATCCACCACCACCACATTGGAGTAGGGTATTACACCACAACGATGGCCCAAACCAGTATAAACCTCTGTGTCTCGTGTTATTCGGGTTCGTCGAGCTTGGCCGTGAGATCGTTGAGCGAGCGAACTAGGGAAAGAGAGTCATTCGTGCGCACCCTAGAGTTCGAACCTCACAAGGGTTTGCCGGAACCCAGAATCCGACACATGCCTAAGGATTTCAAAGGCCCTCGTAAGGTATCCAATTATATAGCTGACCTTGAGTCGGCGGCTTGGATTGAGAGTTACGAATCACCATGGACATGCTGGATGTTAGCGATGCCGTTTGTCCTAAGTATTTAACCATGATGCTGGAGGGGCCAACTCGTACTTGGCTGAAGAACTTGCCCCCTAATTCCATCAACACTTGGTCAGAGTTGAGGGAACGTTTCATCAAACACTTCCAAGGAACCTGTAAGCGCCCGATGACAATTGTCGATTTACGGCATTATGTCCAGCGCGAGGGCGAATCGGCTCATCATTGGTCTCACCGGGTCGCGGAAATCATCCACTCTTCCGACGGCATATCGAGTGCCCAGGACGTCTTAATTTTGGAGAAAAACTACCATTTTGATCCTTTGGTTCAGAAGCTTGGGCGCCTCAAGCGGACGGTTCAGGACATGGGACGTCTCATGGATGTCCTTACCAGATACGCTAAGTCAGATACCACAACGGATCCCACATTGGAGGACGAAAAGGCCGGCAAAGGCAAGAAAAACGATGGTGGCAAGGGACAGGAGCAGAACAGCTCCGGCTACAACGGCAACCATGGCAATCAGGGCCATGGCGAAAGATGCAAAAACCCGGAGGGTGGCTCAGACTTTGATGCCAACACCAATACTGGTTTCAATGGCCAGAGACAGAATAATTCCGGGAGGCCATTCAATGCAAATAAAGCTCGCAATTTCGAGGAAGCCCTCAAAGGTCCACGTCCCAAGCACAGTACTCAGGATAAGCCAATGAACCATTCTTGGGAAAGCTGTTATATTATGCACCCCCCCCCCCCCCCCCCCCCCCCCCCCCCCCCCCCCCCCCCCCCCCCCCCCCCCCCCCCCCCCCCCCCCCCCCCCCCCCCCCCCCCCCCCCCCCCCCCCCCCCCCCCCCCCCCCCCCCCCCCCCCCCCCCCCCCCCCCCCCCCCCCCCCCCCCCCCCCCCCCCCCCCCCCCCCCCCCCCCCCCCCCCCCCCCCCCCCCCCCCCCCCCCCCCCCCCCCCCCCCCCCCCCCCCCCCCCCCCCCCCCCCCCCCCCCCCCCCCCCCCCCCCCCCCCCCCCCCCCCCCCCCCCCCCCCCCCCCCCCCCCCCCCCCCCCCCCCCCCCCCCCCCCCCCCCCCCCCCCCCCCCCCCCCCCCCCCCCCCCCCCCCCCCCCCCCCCCCCCCCCCCCCCCCCCCCCCCCCCCCCCCCCCCCCCCCCCCCCCCCCCCCCCCCCCCCCCCCCCCCCCCCCCCCCCCCCCCCCCCCCCCCCCCCCCCCCCCCCCCCCCCCCCCCCCCCCCCCCCCCCCCCCCCCCCCCCCCCCCCCCCCCCCCCCCCCCCCCCCCCCCCCCCCCCCCCCCCCCCCCCCCCCCCCCCCCCCCCCCCCCCCCCCCCCCCCCCCCCCCCCCCCCCCCCCCCCCCCCCCCCCCCCCCCCCCCCCCCCCCCCCCCCCCCCCCCCCCCCCCCCCCCCCCCCCCCCCCCCCCCCCCCCCCCCCCCCCCCCCCCCCCCCCCCCCCCCCCCCCCCCCCCCCCCCCCCCCCCCCCCCCCCCCCCCCCCCCCCCCCCCCCCCCCCCCCCCCCCCCCCCCCCCCCCCCCCCCCCCCCCCCCCCCCCCCCCCCCCCCCCCCCCCCCCCCCCCCCCCCCCCCCCCCCCCCCCCCCCCCCCCCCCCCCCCCCCCCCCCCCCCCCCCCCCCCCCCCCCCCCCCCCCCCCCCCCCCCCCCCCCCCCCCCCCCCCCCCCCCCCCCCCCCCCCCCCCCCCCCCCCCCCCCCCCCCCCCCCCCCCCCCCCCCCCCCCCCCCCCCCCCCCCCCCCCCCCCCCCCCCCCCCCCCCCCCCCCCCCCCCCCCCCCCCCCCCCCCCCCCCCCCCCCCCCCCCCCCCCCCCCCCCCCCCCCCCCCCCCCCCCCCCCCCCCCCCCCCCCCCCCCCCCCCCCCCCCCCCCCCCCCCCCCCCCCCCCCCCCCCCCCCCCCCCCCCCCCCCCCCCCCCCCCCCCCCCCCCCCCCCCCCCCCCCCCCCCCCCCCCCCCCCCCCCCCCCCCCCCCCCCCCCCCCCCCCCCCCCCCCCCCCCCCCCCCCCCCCCCCCCCCCCCCCCCCCCCCCCCCCCCCCCCCCCCCCCCCCCCCCCCCCCCCCCCCCCCCCCCCCCCCCCCCCCCCCCCCCCCCCCCCCCCCCCCCCCCCCCCCCCCCCCCCCCCCCCCCCCCCCCCCCCCCCCCCCCCCCCCCCCCCCCCCCCCCCCCCCCCCCCCCCCCCCCCCCCCCCCCCCCCCCCCCCCCCCCCCCCCCCCCCCCCCCCCCCCCCCCCCCCCCCCCCCCCCCCCCCCCCCCCCCCCCCCCCCCCCCCCCCCCCCCCCCCCCCCCCCCCCCCCCCCCCCCCCCCCCCCCCCCCCCCCCCCCCCCCCCCCCCCCCCCCCCCCCCCCCCCCCCCCCCCCCCCCCCCCCCCCCCCCCCCCCCCCCCCCCCCCCCCCCCCCCCCCCCCCCCCCCCCCCCCCCCCCCCCCCCCCCCCCCCCCCCCCCCCCCCCCCCCCCCCCCCCCCCCCCCCCCCCCCCCCCCCCCCCCCCCCCCCCCCCCCCCCCCCCCCCCCCCCCCCCCCCCCCCCCCCCCCCCCCCCCCCCCCCCCCCCCCCCCCCCCCCCCCCCCCCCCCCCCCCCCCCCCCCCCCCCCCCCCCCCCCCCCCCCCCCCCCCCCCCCCCCCCCCCCCCCCCCCCCCCCCCCCCCCCCCCCCCCCCCCCCCCCCCCCCCCCCCCCCCCCCCCCCCCCCCCCCCCCCCCCCCCCCCCCCCCCCCCCCCCCCCCCCCCCCCCCCCCCCTCTATTGTGCGGTACACCAGACCCCGTTTCGGCTGTCCCATCCAAGCCAGTTGGCTCACGATGAACACGATGCATTCCGTTGCCTCCTGATGAACATGACGCAGTTTCTCTGTTCCGACCCAACCGGTTGGCTTTCGATGAACAGGACGTTGCTGCCATCTGTTGCCTCTCCAAGTACATGAGCCCTGGCCGTACGTATGCGTGAGTACGTGTTCGAGACCTCGTCCGTATGTACGTACGCGGCCGTATTTTTTGGCATGTGGTTGTACGTACGTGTACACGATTTAGAAGGGACTGCCTGAACTGCTACGTCGGGGGCTCTACTACTACACGTGCCGCTGCTTGCTCGGCCACAGTTCATCGTTGCATAGAGACCGATCAACCAGTATGTGCGTACACGTTCGCGACAATGCTACGTACGCTTCGACCGGGTGGGTCCCAGCTATCAGGGAGGATAAGGATGCACTTCCTTGCGTGTGAAGATATAGCTAGTGGGTCTCGGCTGTCAGGGGGAGGAATCATTTTTATTTTGTGAGTAATAAGGAGGCACTTCCTTGTGTTCGAAGATGTAGCTGGTGGGTCCAGCTGTCAGCCTCACAGCCTAAAGTCACACTTCTGATGGCTGTCGTTCGTTGACCTTGTTGACCACGAGGCGCCGAGAGCATCAAGGCAGTGGACGACTGCAAGGCCTAGGAAGGGAACGATGAGGAGCTAGAGAAGACGAGGCGGGTGGATGCCCACACGCAGGGGAGTACGAGGGTTCACTGGTTCGGCTGCGGCGCAAGGCCGCCGTCGCCGGAGAATAACAGGGGGTGTGAGTGAGTAGAGGGAGGCCTGGCCAGTCGTAGTATGGTCAGTCCGTGAGGCCTGTGCGGCAGCACAGCCGGCCATGGGAGGCTGGAGCAGGCGGTACAGCGGGCCTGGTTTGGGAGGCTGGAGCAAGAAGACCAGAGGTTTGAGATGCAGCACGGCTGTTGATTTACCATCCAACGGTCAGTGCAGCTAGAATCGTTTTGACTAGGTTGACAAAGCCCGTACGCGTCAACTTAGTTGGCCCACAAGTCAGCCTCCAAATCTAGTGGGTCCCAGCTAGCAGGGGGAATCATTTTTTTGCTCGTAAAAAGGTGGCACTTCCTTGCGTGCGAAGATGTTTTCTGGTTTTTTTAATTTCTTGTTTTTCGAGTTAGAATAAAAAGAAAACAATTTATCATCTTTGGTACAATCTATATTTTCGTGAAATGGATTATAATAAAGATGGTGGGTCCCAACTGTCAGGGAGAGGTAACTTTTTTTCCGCGTAATAAAGCAAACACTTCCCTGCGTGCGAAGATGTAGCTGGTGGCTCAAACCTGTCAGGGGGAGAAATCATTTGTTTTCACATAATAAGGAGAGACTTGCTCGCATGCGGCTATGGGCCATGCGGGTCCCTACAGTCAGCCACTCCACGTACATGCCTCTTCCGATGGTTGTCGTTTATTGACAAATTTGACCACGCCGCGCCGAGAGAACCAACGCGGTGGACGATGGCGAGGCCTAGGAAGGGAACAACCCAGAGCCGGCAAAGACACAACAATGGATGCCCACGCGGAGGGGAGTACGAGGGTTCACTGGTTCGACTACGGTGTGAGGCTGCCGTCGCCAGAGAATAACAGGAGGTGTTGGTGAGTAGAGGAATGGCCTGGACGGCGATGGGAGTAGGGTGGCCGGTGAGGCCTGCGCGGCAGCACAGCCGGCCACGGGAGGCGGTAGCAGGCGGTACCGCCGGCGGTGGTTTGGGCGGCTGAAGCATGAATATCTGAGATTGAAGAAGCACCACAACCGTTAGATGGACATCCAATGGCCACTGCTACTAGAATCGTGTGTTGACTATAAGTTGACAAAGCCTTGCGTACGCGTCAACTTAGTAGGCCCACAAGTGACCATCACATCTGTGGCAGAGAACATATAGCCCATTTGTGATTTGTTATAATGTACAACCCATTTTTTAATTCTAATGAAATTACTCAACCCATTTACTGTTTGTTCAAATTACAGCCCATTTTCTAGCCAGGACAATGGTTAATAATTTCAGCCAACCGCTCAAAAAAATTCAACAAAATTTCCCACATTTTGATGGGATCCGAAATATTTTTTAACTCGAAATTTGGAGTCAGATTAAATATAATTTCAAAATAAATTTGTATTAGGTAAAAATCCAACGAAATTTTGCGCGTGCAACAAGTAATGAAATTAGAAAATGTACCTGTTCGGTGCGTTTTTTATATTTACAGCCAATTTTTTTAATTACAACCCATTTATTATTTCTTAAAGCCCATTTTCTTGGCAAGCCTAATGTGGGGCGGAGAATTACAAGTTGACCTGGGTTGGGTATTCCGCAAAAAAGTATAGCTGGGATAGCCATTTTCACATTGAAAATTTAATATCTGGGCTGGATATTTGGTCGACATAAAATAATAGCCTGGGCCAGACGGGCCACAGCCCGCCCAGTTGATACCCTGCTCCTCTGAACAACAACAAAAAACATCGCTCAAGAAAAACTCTGCTCACACCTCAAAAACACAAATACAGTTCGAGCTGCTGGGTCCCAGCTGTCGGCCGCTCCTTGTGAAATTCTCTCGTTTATTGACTATATAGGTTGACAATGGTGTGGGACCGTGATGTCAGGAAACCAGGAGGAAGCAAAAAAAAAGTTATAGTTATATATAATAAGGAGGCACTTGTGTACGTGCGGCTATGGCCCTGGTGGGATCCACTTTCATCCTCTCCAATTAAAGTCATCTTCTGATTCCTCATGTTCGTTGACCATGTTGACAATGTGAGACGGCGACACCACGGCAAGCGCAACAACTCGAAGGAAGACGGGGAGGGCCTCATGGGCCCTACGGATGGTCTGATATAGCGCGCGCTACTCATTCAGGAAGCCAGGATCATAGGGCCACATGTCTGCGACAACATTGCCATTCGCTTGTTCGCCGGTGATTCGTCCTTCCACGAGCCGTGCTCGTTGAGGAGACGGAGGTTGCAGCACAAGTCCTCCTGTGTTGGTAGCTCTTCCACCATTAGGGCGTCGAAGTGCGGCCTCACCTGCTCTATGGTGAACACGGCATAAACCGGCTTGGGCGGTGGTGTCGGCTCCTGGTCGAAAGCCACGTCCATCGTCTGATTGTTGTCGCTGAGCTCGGTGAGCTCGCTGGCGAGCTAGCATACCTGGCTGCTGGACCGAACCGCTTCCAAGAACGAGTCTGACCGCCCTGGCCGACCCAAACCCCCTTCCTCGCCCGCGCGCCGCTTCCGGTGCAGGCGATTGCTCCGCGTTCAAATGACATAAGTGTCGTCCATCCGTCCGTCTGCCGCCCACATTAATGAAACGCGATTGCCGAGGCGGCTACTCCGACGCCACCCGTCCCTCCCTCTGTCACCCACCATTGCTATATAAACTGCAGCGCCGGCCATAGCTGCAGTCATCCGCCTCCGTTCCCTTTCTCCTGTCCACACCACTCCCACCATGGCTTCCTCGCGCTCCAGCGCTCTTCGGGACGGGCGTACGACGGACCAGAAGGAGATGGCAGCCATTGCTGCCGACTGGCTGGCCGGCAGCCAGCCGGAGGACGACGACGTCCCAATGGAGAACGTGGTAGTCGACTATCCGGCGCCAACCCCCCTCCTCCGCGCCATCCTCGTCGGTGCATTGCACCAAGACCATCGGCGAGGACCGTGGCCAATACATGGACATGGTGAGGCAGAAGCATGAGGAGTAGTTCCGGGAGGCGCAAGCCGACGCCGCCTACAACCCCCATGTCCTCCAGGAGGATCTGCAGGCGGAGGAGCAGATCACCGCGGAGCGGGCAGAGTAGGAGGAGCTGCTCGAGTCGTACTGCTCTGCCCGCGAGAGCCGCCTCGTGCACTGGCGGTACCGCATGCGGGTGGCGGAGGTTGCGGCCACCTACAAAGAGGGCGATGAAGCGGGCGAGGTGCTGTTTGGCGAGACCGACGACGAGGCGGACAACAATGTCAGCTCCGCCGAGGCCCCGCCCCTCCGGCACAGATACGGAGGAATTTGCCGGCTTCGGCGAGGCCCTGCTCCACCGAGGCCCCACCCCGCCAATAACGAGGCACAGGACATCGCCGGCTCCGCCGAGGCCCCGTCCCGCCGGCACCGAAGTGGAGGACTTCGCTGGCTTTGGCGAGGCCCTGCTCCGTCGAGGCCCCGCCCCGCCAAGAACGAGGCAAAGGACATCGCCGACTCCACCGAGGCCCTGCCCTACCGGCAACGAGGGGAGGATTTCCCCTGCTCCGCCCAGGCGCTGCCCTGCCGGCAACGAGACAGAGGACATCGCCGGCTCCGTCGAGGCCCCGCCCCGCTGCCAATGAGGCCATGCCACACAGAAAATGAGGAAGAGTAGAACACAGTAGGTCGCCGCCGCTCGGGTCCAAGTAAGGCCACCGCTGCTACCCTCTGGTTGAAGCAAAGGTTGGCGGGTTGAGCATTGACGGCCGATTAGCTTCTTGGCGGCGACGTGGAGTCGGAGAGCTGTGCTAGATAAGAAGCTTCTCTTCAGCTCAGCCGGACACGGGAAATGGGCGCCGGAGATCATAGATTAGGTTAATTAGTTATACCTCCACCGCACCCCTTTTTAGTTGAAGAATGTATGAAATGTAATGAAATCCGGCATGTTTACATGAAATCGTGCCATGTATGAACGAATTTAGTTCGATTAGTTCCAATTCTTGTATCACTGGCATTGGATGAACATGCAAAACAATATGTACTAGCATTATTCCCAGGACGCACGGTGATCACCTCGTTTGCAGTAGTTTCACACGTACAAAAAGTTTGAGCAGCTTTTTAGCGTGCCTGTACATCGCAATCAAACTCACAGGCCTGGCAATTCATAGAGAACATTCAAAACAATTGATGATTATGCATCTTAGTGATTCACATGTCAGAGCCAATATTTACTTCACAACTAAAGAATAAAGAAAAATCGATCGAGATGCTGCTGACAGAAAGGGCGTCCCATTCTTAAATATCAGCCGCATGTCTTCTTACTAACATCAATAGCAGAATTTGACAAGGTTATCCCATCCAAAATATCAAATGTGTGTCTGCGTACATCACTAAGCAAACTTTGACAAGGTTTTTCCATTCCAAAATATCAAATGCCTACGACTGTGGAATGGGCGGGGTTTGCCATCAGTTCGGACATTGACATGTCACCTCGTGCTAAATAAACCAGCTGTTCTTTTTGTGCAGTTCCACTAAAATCAACCAACTTCGCGCGTATCTTGTATGATTTCGCCTTTATATGTTGCAACGCCTTGAACATATCCGCACCTCCTTTCTTGTAGCTAATTTTGTGGCTAGAGGTGGAAATGAATGATTCCAGAACATTCTATGTATTGTGCATGATGAAGTATAATAGAGGGCACGAAAGCTGAGCATGCCTGTTTGCATAAATACAAAAAAGTGATTAGTATAAACAAACTGTATTGATAGTTTAAACACGCAACCTACATGATCCATGCAGAGCACACATTTTAAAAAATGGAATTCACCAGAAAGAATCCTAAAACAACATTGTATTGGCCATCACAGCAACAAAGATGGAGATCCGTGAGTCCTTCTGAGCTGAAGTTAGTTTGTTCTTGTGGGCAGTAATGTAACCATCCTTCAACTACTTCCTTTTGTTATGAAGAGGATGATCCTGTTGTGCAAAGACAAGAGAAAAACGAAATGCTAGCATCCATGTTTGCTCGAAAAAAGGAAAGGGAATATTTAAAATAGTACAGATGAAGCACTTCTCCAAGACAATACCACTTTCTCATGATAGTAGCTAAACAGTAGCACAACACCAATAGAGATGACAAAGCTCAATAATATGGATAAAATCCATGGGCCGGTACCAACCTTTGTTAGGAGGCTTATTGTGTAGAGCATACAGATGAAGCACTTCTCGGGAACCATCTGTTGTTATCTACTGTGGTTGCCATGCTTACTATATACTCCTCGATTAGTTCGATGATTATGCATCTCAGTGATTCACATGTCAGAGCCAATGTTTACTTCACAACTAAAGAATAAAGAAAAATCGATCGAGATGTTGCTGACAGCAAAGGGCGTCCCATTCTTAAATATCAGCCGCATGTCTTCTTACTAACATCAATAGCAAAATTTGACAAGGTTATCCCATTCTAAAATATCAAATGTGTGTCTGCGTACATCACTAAGCAAACTTTGACAAGGTTTTTCCATTCCGAAATATCAAATGCCTACGACTGTGGAATGGGCGGGGTTTGCCATCAGTTCGGACATTGACATGTCACCTCGTGCTAAATAAACCAGCTATTCTTTTTGTGCAGTTCCACTAAAATCAACCAACTTCGCGCGTATCTTGTATGATTTCGCCTTTATATGTTGCAACGCCTTGAACATATCCGCACCTCCTTTCTTGTAGCTAATTTTGTCGCTGGAGGTGGAAATGAATGATTCCAGAACATTCTATGTATTGTGCATGATGAAGTATAATAGAGGGAACGAAAGCTGAGCATGCCTGTTTGCATAAATACAAAAAAGTGATTAGTATAAAGCTAACTGTATTGACAGTTTAAACAGGCAACCTACCTACATAATAGAGGACATCGCCGACTCCACCGAGGCCCTGCCCTACCGGCAACGAGGGGAGGATTTCCCCTGCTCCGCCCAGGCGCCGCCCTGCCGGCAACGAGACAGAGGACATCGCCGGCTCCGTCGAGGCCCCGCCCCGCTGCCAATGAGGCCATGCCACACAGAAAACGAGGAAGTGTAGAACACGGTAGGTCGCCGCCACTCGGGTCCAAGTAAGAACACCGCTGCTACCCTCCGGTTGAAGCCAAGGTTGGCGGGTTGAGCATTGACGGCCGATTAGCTTCTTGGCGGCGACGTGGAGTCGGAGAGCTGTGCTAGAGAAGAAGCTTCTCTTCAGCTCAGCCGAACACGGGAAATGGGCGCCGGAGATCATAGATTAGGTTAATTTGTTATACCTCCACCGCACCCTTTTTAGTTGAAGAATGTATGAAATGTAATGAAATCCGGCATGTTTACATGAAATCGTGCCATGTATGAACGAATTTAGTTCGATTAGTTCCAATTCTTGTATCACTGGCATTGGATGAACATGCAAAACAATATGTACTAGCATTATTCCCAGGACGCACGGTGATCACCTCGTCTGCAGTAGTTTCACACGTACAAAAAGTTTGAGCAGCTTTTTAGCGTGCCTGTACATCGCAATCAAACTCACAGGCCAGGCAATTCATAGAGAACATTCAAAACAATCGATGATTATGCATCTCAGTGATTCCCCCCCCCCCCCCCCCCCCCCCCCCCCCCAACTAAAGAATAAAGAAAAATCGATCGAGATGCTGCTGACAGCAAAGGGCGTCCCATTCTTAAATATCAGCCGCATGTCTTCTTACTAACATCAATAGCGGAATTTGACAAGGTTATCCGATTCCAAAATATCAAATGTGTGTCTGCGTATATCACTAAGCAAACTTTGACAAGGTTTTTCCATTCCAAAATATCAAATGCCTACGACTGTGGAATGGGCGGGGTTTGCCATCAGTTCGGACATTGACATGTCCCCTCGTGCTAAATAAACCAGCTGTTCTTTTTGTGCAGTTCCACTAAAATCAACCAACTTCGCGCGTATCTTGTATGATTTCACCTTTATATGTTGCAACGCCTTGAACATATCCGCACCTCCTTTCTTGTAGCTAATTTTGTGGCTGGAGGTGGAAATGAATGATTCCAGAACATTCTATGCATTGTGGATGATGAAGTATAATAGAGGGCACGAAAGCTGAGCATGCCTGTTTGCATAAATAAAAAAAAGTGATTAGTATAAAGCAAACTGTATTGACAGTTTAAACAGGCAACCTACATGATCCATCCCCCCCCCCCCCCCCCCCCCCCCCCCCCCCCCCCCCCCCCCCCCCCCCCCCCCCCCCCCCCCCCCCCCCCCCCCCCCCCCCCCCCCCCCCCCCCCCCCCCCCCCCCCCCCCCCCCCCCCCCCCCCCCCCCCCCCCCCCCCCCCCCCCCCCCCCCCCCCCCCCCCCCCCCCCCCCCCCCCCCCCCCCCCCCCCCCCCCCCCCCCCCCCCCCCCCCCCCCCCCCCCCCCCCCCCCCCCCCCCCCCCCCCCCCCCCCCCCCCCCCCCCCCCCCCCCCCCCCCCCCCCCCCCCCCCCCCCCCCCCCCCCCCCCCCCCCCCCCCCCCCCCAAGTTAGTTTGTTCTTGTGGGCAGTAATGTAACCATCCTTCAACTGCTTCCTTTTGTTATGAAGAGGATGATCCTGTTGTGCAAAGACAAGAGAAAAATGAAATGCTAGCATCCATGTTTGCTCGAAAAAAGGAAAGGGAATATTTAAAATAGTACAGATGAAGCACTTCTCCAAGATAATACCACTTTCTCATGACAGTAGCTAAACAGTAGCACAACACCAATAGAGATGACAAAGCTCAATAATATGGATAAAATCCATGGGCCAGTACCAACCTTTGTTAGGAGGCTTATTGTGTAGAGCATACAGATGAAGCACTTCTCGGGAACCATCTGTTGTTATCTACTGTGGTTGCCATGCTTACTATATACTCCTCGATTAGTTCGATGATTATGCATCTCAGTGATTCACATGTCAGAGCCAATATTTACTTCACAACTAAAGAATAAAGAAAAATCGATCGAGATGTTGCTGACAGCAAAGGGTGTCCCATTCTTAAATATCAGCCGCATCTCTTCTTACTAACATCAATAGCAAAATTTGACAAGGTTATCCCATTCCAAAATATCAAATGTGTGTCTGCGTACATCACTAAGCAAACTTTGACAAGGTTTTTCCATTCCAAAATATCAAATGCCTACGACTGTGGAATGGGCGGGGTTTGCCATCAGTTCGGACATTGACATGTCACCTCGTGCTAAATAAACCAGCTGTTCTTTTTGTGCAGTTCCACTAAAATCAACCAACTTCGCGCGTATCTTGTATGATTTCGCCTTTATATGTTGTAATGCCTTGAACATATCCGCACCTCCTTTCTTGTAGCTAATTTTGTCACTGGAGGTGGAAATGAATGATTCCAGAACATTCTATGTATTGTGCATGATGAAGTATAATAGAGGGCACGAAAGCTGAGCATGCCTATTTGCATAAATACAAAAAAGTGATTAGTATAAAGCAAACTGTATTGACAGTTTAAACAGGCAACCTACATGATCCATGCAGAGCACACATTTAAAAAAATGAAATTCACCAGAAAGAATCCTAAAACAACATTGTATTGGCCATCACAGCAACAAAGATGGAGATCCGTGAGTCCTTCTGAGCTGAAGTTAGTTTGTTCTTGTGGGCAGTAATGTAACCATCCTTCAACTTCTGAGGATGATCCTGTTGTGCAAAGACAAGAGAAAAACTAAATGCTAGCATCCATGTTTGCTCGAAAAAAGGAAAGGGAATATTTAAAATAGTACAGATGAAGCACTTCTCCAAGACAATACCACTTTCTCATGACAGTAGCTAAACAGTAGCACAACACCAATAGACATGACAAAGCTCAATAATATGGATGAAATCCATGGGCCGGTACCAACCTTTGTTAGGAGGCTTATTGTGTAGAGCATACAGATGAAGCACTTCTCAGGAACCATCTGTTGTTATCTACTGTGGTTGCCATGCTTACTATATACTCCTCGCCCCCCCCCCCCCCCCCCCCCCCCCCCCCCCCCCCCCCCCCCCCCCCCCCCCCCCCCCCCCCCCCCCCCCCCCCCCCCCCCCCCCCCCCCCCCCCCCCCCCCCCCCCCCCCCCCCCCCCCCCCCCCCCCCCCCCCCCCCCCCCCCCCCCCCCCCCCCCCCCCCCCCCCCCCCCCCCCCCCCCCCCCCCCCCCCCCCCCCCCCCCCCCCCCCCCCCCCCCCCCCCCCCCCCCCCCCCCCCCCCCCCCCCCCCCCCCCCCCCCCCCCCCCCCCCCCCCCCCCCCCCCCCCCCCCCCCCCCCCCCCCCCCCCCCCCCCCCCCCCCCCCCCCCCCCCCCCCCCCCCCCCCCCCCCCCCCCCCCCCCCCCCCCCCCCCCCCCCCCCCCCCCCCCCCCCCCCCCCCCCCCCCCCCCCCCCCCCCCCCCCCCCCCCCCCCCCCCCCCCCCCCCCCCCCCCCCCCCCCCCCCCCCCCCCCCCCCCCCCCCCCCCCCCCCCCCCCCCCCCCCCCCCCCCCCCCCCCCCCCCCCCCCCCCCCCCCCCCCCCCCCCCCCCCCCCCCCCCCCCCCCCCCCCCCCCCCCCCCCCCCCCCCCCCCCCCCCCCCCCCCCCCCCCCCCCCCCCCCCCCCCCCCCCCCCCCCCCCCCCCCCCCCCCCCCCCCCCCCCCCCCCCCCCCCCCCCCCCCCCCCCCCCCCCCCCCCCCCCCCCCCCCCCCCCCCCCCCCCCCCCCCCCCCCCCCCCCCCCCCCCCCCCCCCCCCCCCCCCCCCCCCCCCCCCCCCCCCCCCCCCCCCCCCCCCCCCCCCCCCCCCCCCCCCCCCCCCCCCCCCCCCCCCCCCCCCCCCCCCCCCCCCCCCCCCCCCCCCCCCCCCCCCCCCCCCCCCCCCCCCCCCCCCCCCCCCCCCCCCCCCCCCCCCCCCCCCCCCCCCCCCCCCCCCCCCCCCCCCCCCCCCCCCCCCCCCCCCCCCCCCCCCCCCCCCCCCCCCCCCCCCCCCCCCCCCCCCCCCCCCCCCCCCCCCCCCCCCCCCCCCCCCCCCCCCCCCCCCCCCCCCCCCCCCCCCCCCCCCCCCCCCCCCCCCCCCCCCCCCCCCCCCCCCCCCCCCCCCCCCCCCCCCCCCCCCCCCCCCCCCCCCCCCCCCCCCCCCCCCCCCCCCCCCCCCCCCCCCCCCCCCCCCCCCCCCCCCCCCCCCCCCCCCCCCCCCCCCCCCCCCCCCCCCCCCCCCCCCCCCCCCCCCCCCCCCCCCCCCCCCCCCCCCCCCCCCCCCCCCCCCCCCCCCCCCCCCCCCCCCCCCCCCCCCCCCCCCCCCCCCCCCCCCCCCCCCCCCCCCCCCCCCCCCCCCCCCCCCCCCCCCCCCCCCCCCCCCCCCCCCCCCCCCCCCCCCCCCCCCCCCCCCCCCCCCCCCCCCCCCCCCCCCCCCCCCCCCCCCCCCCCCCCCCCCCCCCCCCCCCCCCCCCCCCCCCCCCCCCCCCCCCCCCCCCCCCCCCCCCCCCCCCCCCCCCCCCCCCCCCCCCCCCCCCCCCCCCCCCCCCCCCCCCCCCCCCCCCCCCCCCCCCCCCCCCCCCCCCCCCCCCCCCCCCCCCCCCCCCCCCCCCCCCCCCCCCCCCCCCCCCCCCCCCCCCCCCCCCCCCCCCCCCCCCCCCCCCCCCCCCCCCCCCCCCCCCCCCCCCCCCCCCCCCCCCCCCCCCCCCCCCCCCCCCCCCCCCCCCCCCCCCCCCCCCCCCCCCCCCCCCCCCCCCCCCCCCCCCCCCCCCCCCCCCCCCCCCCCCCCCCCCCCCCCCCCCCCCCCCCCCCCCCCCCCCCCCCCCCCCCCCCCCCCCCCCCCCCCCCCCCCCCCCCCCCCCCCCCCCCCCCCCCCCCCCCCCCCCCCCCCCCCCCCCCCCCCCCCCCCCCCCCCCCCCCCCCCCCCCCCCCCCCCCCCCCCCCCCCCCCCCCCCCCCCCCCCCCCCCCCCCCCCCCCCCCCCCCCCCCCCCCCCCCCCCCCCCCCCCCCCCCCCCCCCCCCCCCCCCCCCCCCCCCCCCCCCCCCCCCCCCCCCCCCCCCCCCCCCCCCCCCCCCCCCCCCCCCCCCCCCCCCCCCCCCCCCCCCCCCCCCCCCCCCCCCCCCCCCCCCCCCCCCCCCCCCCCCCCCCCCCCCCCCCCCCCCCCCCCCCCCCCCCCCCCCCCCCCCCCCCCCCCCCCCCCCCCCCCCCCCCCCCCCCCCCCCCCCCCCCCCCCCCCCCCCCCCCCCCCCCCCCCCCCCCCCCCCCCCCCCCCCCCCCCCCCCCCCCCCCCCCCCCCCCCCCCCCCCCCCCCCCCCCCCCCCCCCCCCCCCCCCCCCCCCCCCCCCCCCCCCCCCCCCCCCCCCCCCCCCCCCCCCCCCCCCCCCCCCCCCCCCCCCCCCCCCCCCCCCCCCCCCCCCCCCCCCCCCCCCCCCCCCCCCCCCCCCCCCCCCCCCCCCCCCCCCCCCCCCCCCCCCCCCCCCCCCCCCCCCCCCCCCCCCCCCCCCCCCCCCCCCCCCCCCCCCCCCCCCCCCCCCCCCCCCCCCCCCCCCCCCCCCCCCCCCCCCCCCCCCCCCCCCCCCCCCCCCCCCCCCCCCCCCCCCCCCCCCCCCCCCCCCCCCCCCCCCCCCCCCCCCCCCCCCCCCCCCCCCCCCCCCCCCCCCCCCCCCCCCCCCCCCCCCCCCCCCCCCCCCCCCCCCCCCCCCCCCCCCCCCCCCCCCCCCCCCCCCCCCCCCCCCCCCCCCCCCCCCCCCCCCCCCCCCCCCCCCCCCCCCCCCCCCCCCCCCCCCCCCCCCCCCCCCCCCCCCCCCCCCCCCCCCCCCCCCCCCCCCCCCCCCCCCCCCCCCCCCCCCCCCCCCCCCCCCCCCCCCCCCCCCCCCCCCCCCCCCCCCCCCCCCCCCCCCCCCCCCCCCCCCCCCCCCCCCCCCCCCCCCCCCCCCCCCCCCCCCCCCCCCCCCCCCCCCCCCCCCCCCCCCCCCCCCCCCCCCCCCCCCCCCCCCCCCCCCCCCCCCCCCCCCCCCCCCCCCCCCCCCCCCCCCCCCCCCCCCCCCCCCCCCCCCCCCCCCCCCCCCCCCCCCCCCCCCCCCCCCCCCCCCCCCCCCCCCCCCCCCCCCCCCCCCCCCCCCCCCCCCCCCCCCCCCCCCCCCCCCCCCCCCCCCCCCCCCCCCCCCCCCCCCCCCCCCCCCCCCCCCCCCCCCCCCCCCCCCCCCCCCCCCCCCCCCCCCCCCCCCCCCCCCCCCCCCCCCCCCCCCCCCCCCCCCCCCCCCCCCCCCCCCCCCCCCCCCCCCCCCCCCCCCCCCCCCCCCCCCCCCCCCCCCCCCCCCCCCCCCCCCCCCCCCCCCCCCCCCCCCCCCCCCCCCCCCCCCCCCCCCCCCCCCCCCCCCCCCCCCCCCCCCCCCCCCCCCCCCCCCCCCCCCCCCCCCCCCCCCCCCCCCCCCCCCCCCCCCCCCCCCCCCCCCCCCCCCCCCCCCCCCCCCCCCCCCCCCCCCCCCCCCCCCCCCCCCCCCCCCCCCCCCCCCCCCCCCCCCCCCCCCCCCCCCCCCCCCCCCCCCCCCCCCCCCCCCCCCCCCCCCCCCCCCCCCCCCCCCCCCCCCCCCCCCCCCCCCCCCCCCCCCCCCCCCCCCCCCCCCCCCCCCCCCCCCCCCCCCCCCCCCCCCCCCCCCCCCCCCCCCCCCCCCCCCCCCCCCCCCCCCCCCCCCCCCCCCCCCCCCCCCCCCCCCCCCCCCCCCCCCCCCCCCCCCCCCCCCCCCCCCCCCCCCCCCCCCCCCCGCAACCCAGAAGTCCTTTTCCGCGGACACGGCTATTCGAATAGATGATGTTAATCCTGTAGGGGTGTACTTCTTCACACACGCTCTCACCACTTACCGCCGTTTACACGACATGTACTCGGCAACCTTCAAGCGGAAGCTTTCCCGGTAAGAGAGGCTACTAAAGATAAACAACTAGATAGTCAGATCCCACACATACCAAGCATTTCAATAACATACACACAATATGCTCGATATGTGCAAACACAACATGTCATCACAACATGACTCTACGACTCAAGTATGTATTCATTAGGCTCCGAGGAGCGAGATGTTACAAACATGGGTCTCATGACCCAACACTCAGAGCATACTAGTCAAAGCACAAGCGGAAGCTATCATGTCTGAGTACAGACATCTATAAATGAAAAGACTGAGAGGCATGACTGTCTAACAGAGCCTGCCGAGGGCACAAGATCGTAGCTGAGGTAACAAGCTAAACGTCGAAGTCCAAGCAGAACTACTAGTGAGACTGAAGTCTCTCTGCAAAAACATAAAATAGGCAAACGTGAGTACAAATGTACCCAGCAAGACTTACATCAGAACTAACTACATATGCTTCATTATCAACAAAGGGGATGGTGGGGTTTAACTGCAGCAAGCCAGCTTTGACTCGGTCCCCTATCTACATATGCATCGGTATCAACAAAGGGGGTGGTGGAGTTTAACTGCAGTAAGCCAGCTTTGACTCGGTGGCTATCCTGAACTATGACTGCAAGTAACTCTTTTGAGGTGGCGCACACGAGTCCACCTATTCACCATATCAATACACCACTATGGATCCGCTCCCGTCTCCCTACGAGAACACCATCCATAGCACTCACGCTTATCTTGCGTATTTTAGAGCTCTTAGAGGTTTTGGGAGTAGATGGATGTCCTGGATTAGGAGTATTACTATGGGAGGGTCTGCAGGAGTCAAAATTAATGGTGAGGAGAGTGATTTTTTTCTTACTGGAAAAGGTTTGAGTCAGTGGGACCCCATGTCTCCTTTACTTTTTAATTTAGTTGTTGATGTTTTTTCTAGAATTGTCAGGACCCCGATTCCAAGTCACATCGATCTAGCCGGTAACACCTCATATCACTTTGTGGCCTCATGCACGGTATTCCCACGGGTGTCGCCTTACCATGGCCCGGGACCGTTTGCGCC
>JAAAWM010011019.1:0-59320 GCA_036873465.1 Thinopyrum obtusiflorum | reverse complement strand
TATAAGGCCAAACTCGCGACGCCGAACACTCCCTAAGGTATTCGGTCTTTATGATGTAAATCGGGCTAAACAGTGCCCTTTGTAATAAGCCCCTGGTGTCTAGGTACGTGCAATATTTTGACGTGGCCACATGCCAATATGTCAGCATCCTTCTCAATTGTACTAAGAATCCAGGGGATGTGTATCAACAAGAGACAGTAAAAAAGCTTTACGCAGGGTCTTAATCTAAAAAGAATCCTTGGAACGAGTCCCTGCTGCACGTTTGCGCCTGTGTCTCCGTTGTGCCGTATCCTGGATGGGTGTAGCACGATGGTCATCGTCTTGGTCCATTAAGGAGGTGATAGCGCAGCGAACTAGGCAATTGGACTATAATGCTTTAACACTTTCACTTAGCCAGAGGAGTTTGACAGTGGGGCTACTATATAGCCCCTGGTGGCTCCGCGCTCATCCGAACTTGGGGCACGTACATGCCTGGCCGGGAAACGGCCCTTCGTTAAGGCGGAGGAATCCTGAAGATTCTGCTAGGTCATCGAGTGGTTGACCAGTCTCACGCTATATCATGATAGTTAGTTTTCGGCTTTCCCTACTGAGGTGCTCGTCCGGATGAACCAGGGCACAATCGCAGTAGTTCTCCTGGTGCCGCCTTAGCCGATAGAGCAGAACGTAAGGCAGCAGAACACAGGAGCCGGGCAAACCCAACATTTGACCAAAGACATGATTCGGAGCTGGGGGGGGGGGGGGGGGGGGGGGGGGGGGGGGGGGGGGGGGGGGGGGGGGGGGGGGGGGGGGGGGGGGGGGGGGGGGGGGGGGGGGGGGGGGGGGGGGGGGGGGGGGGGGGGGGGGGGGGGGGGGGGGGGGGGGGGGGGGGGGGGGGGGGGGGGGGGGGGGGGGGGGGGGGGGGGGGGGGGGGGGGGGGGGGGGGGGGGGGGGGGGGGGGGGGGGGGGGGGGGGGGGGGGGGGGGGGGGGGGGGGGGGGGGGGGGGGGGGGGGGGGGGGGGGGGGGGGGGGGGGGGGGGGGGGGGGGGGGGGGGGGGGGGGGGGGGGGGGGGGGGGGGGGGGGGGGGGGGGGGGGGGGGGGGGGGGGGGGGGGGGGGGGGGGGGGGGGGGGGGGGGGGGGGGGGGGGGGGGGGGGGGGGGGGGGGGGGGGGGGGGGGGGGGGGGGGGGGGGGGGGGGGGGGGGGGGGGGGGGGGGGGGGGGGGGGGGGGGGGGGGGGGGGGGGGGGGGGGGGGGGGGGGGGGGGGGGGGGGGGGGGGGGGGGGGGGGGGGGGGGGGGGGAAAAAAAGAAAAACCCTGGAAAAGAAAATCCAGTGTGGCTGTAAATAAAGCTGGTTCATTTAATGAACCTAGAAAGATAACCGTAGAGTCCGAATAGGGTCGAGCTGAACTATGGAGTATTTGTGTGCAGTGTGCCCCCAGCGCTGCCCAAGGGATTTTAATGGTGTACTTGTATATACGAGGCACGTATGCTATCGCCTTATGGGGTAGTCGATGGGGGCGTAACAGCTAATCGAGCTCAGGTTTGTCTGATCTTCCGCACTGAGGCGTACTCCGGACATGTTTAGCTGTGTCTGCGGTCCTAACGAACGATGATCTGTTCGGCTTGAATAGGCCGTTTTGGACTTCGGCTGCTAAGGCCGAAGTGTCTTTCTCCATACGGAGAGAGCGGTCCATATTTCCACTGACCGTAATGACGCCACGTGGTCCAGGCATTTTGAGCTTTAAATAGGCATATTGCGGGACTGCATTAAAGCGGGCGAAGGTTGTTCTTTCGAGTAGTGCATGATAGCCACTTCGGAACGGAGCTATGTCGAAGATTAGCTCTTCTCTTCGAAAGTTATCGGGAGAGCCGAATATGACTTCCAATGTTAAAGAGCTCGTGCAGTGGGCTTCTACGCCCGGCATAACTCATTTAAAGGTCGTGCTGCTCGGCTTGATTCTTGATGGGTCTATCCCCATTTTGTGGACAGTGTCCTGATATATCAGATTTAGATTGCTGCCGCCGTCCATGAGGACTTGAGTGAGATGGTATCCATCGATTATTGGGTTGAGCAATCGGGCAGCCGAACCCCCATGACGGATACTAGTCGGATGATCCCTGTGATCAAAGGTGATCGGATAGGCCACCCATGGGTTGAATTTGGGGGCAACAGGCTCAATGGCATAGACGTCTCGGAGTGCGTGTTTGCGCTCCATATTTGGGATATGAGTGGCATAGATCATGTTCACTGTTTTGATCTCCGGTGGAAATTTCTTCTGTCCCCCCGTGTTCAGCTGGCGAGATTCATCCTCGTCTTTGCTCTAAGGTCCATTCCCCTTGTGTTCGGTGGTGAGCTTGCCAGCCTGCTTGAAGACCCAACAACTGCGGTTGGTATGGTTCGTGGGTTTAGCAGGGGTGCCATGGAAATGGCAGTTCCTGTCTAATATTGTGTCTAGGCTGGATGGACCATCTTTGTTGCCTTTAAATGGTTTCTTCCGCTGACCGGGTCTGGAGCCACTGAATCTGGCATTTACTGCTGTATCATCTGGGCTTCCAACATTGTTTCGATGCTTGTTTTTGTTATGTCACAGCATTCCATTACCATCCCTGACTTCGGATGTGCCAGGCTCGCTGGTGCTCCTGCGGGCTAACTAGCTGTCCTCGCCCGCGCAAAAACGGGTCATGAGTGTAGTTAGGGCTTCCATTGTCCTTGGCTATTCTTGGCCAAGGTGTCTAGCTAGCCATTCGTCCTGGACATTGTGCTTCAAAGCTGCTAAGGCTTCGGCATCCGGACAATCGACGATTTGGTTCTTCTTAGTGAGAAACCGATTCCAAAGCTTACGGGCTGATTCCCCGGGTTGTTGGATTATGTGACTTAGATCGTCACCATCCGGGGCCGGACATAGGTCCCTTGAAAATTGGCCCGAAAAGCATCCTCAAGTTCTTATGGTCTTAATCTAAAAAGAAACCTTAGTGCGGGGCCCTGCTACACATCTGCCCTGTTTTCTCCTTTGTGATGTGTCCTTGAAGGGGGTAGTGTGATGGCCATCTGTAAAAAAAGAAAAACCCTGGAAAAGAAAATCCAGTGTGGCTGTAAATAAAGGGGGGGGGGGGGGGGGGGGGGGGGGGGGGGGGGGGGGGGGGGGGGGGGGGGGGGGGGGGGGGGGGGGGGGGGGGGGGGGGGGGGGGGGGGGGGGGGGGGGGGGGGGGGGGGGGGGGGGGGGGGGGGGGGGGGGGGGGGGGGGGGGGGGGGGGGGGGGGGGGGGGGGGGGGGGGGGGGGGGGGGGGGGGGGGGGGGGGGGGGGGGGGGGGGGGGGGGGGGGGGGGGGGGGGGGGGGGGGGGGGGGGGGGGGGGGGGGGGGGGGGGGGGGGGGGGGGGGGGGGGGGGGGGGGGGGGGGGGGGGGGGGGGGGGGGGGGGGGGGGGGGGGGGGGGGGGGGGGGGGGGGGGGGGGGGGGGGGGGGGGGGGGGGGGGGGGGGGGGGGGGGGGGGGGGGGGGGGGGGGGGGGGGGGGGGGGGGGGGGGGGGGGGGGGGGGGGGGGGGGGGGGGGGGGGGGGGGGGGGGGGGGGGGGGGGGGGGGGGGGGGGGGGGGGGGGGGGGGGGGGGGGGGGGGGGGGGGGGGGGGGGGGGGGGGGGGGGGGGGGGGGGGGGGGGGGGGGGGGGGGGGGGGGGGGGGGGGGGGGGGGGGGGGGGGGGGGGGGGGGGGGGGGGGGGGGGGGGGGGGGGGGGGGGGGGGGGGGGGGGGGGGGGGGGGGGGGGGGGGGGGGGGGGGGGGGGGGGGGGGGGGGGGGGGGGGGGGGGGGGGGGGGGGGGGGGGGGGGGGGGGGGGGGGGGGGGGGGGGGGGGGGGGGGGGGGGGGGGGGGGGGGGGGGGGGGGGGGGGGGAAAGTGCCTTTTTTCCTCAACCTCCGGCCCCCGGCATGTTAAATAGCCCAGGTAGGGGCGTTATAATCTGTAAAACTGCGTTTGACAGATTCCAGTGAACATAACCCATATTCAATATTCGCTTTTTCTACGCACTGAATTTTGCTTCTTCGGTTGTTTCACGAACGCACCTCGGCACAAATTGCCAGGGGCTCGATACGGCAACACATGAGTTGCCGACAAGTCCGAATAGCTTTTTAGCACACTTCGGCGTCACGAGTTTGGCCTTATATGCATCAGCTCCGAATCATGTCTTTGGTCAATAGTTGGGTTACCCGGCTCCTGTGCTTACTACCTTACGTTCCGCTATATCGGCTAGGGTAGTAAAGGGAGAACTACTGCGATTGTGTCCTGGTTTATCCGGATGAGCACCTCAGTAGAGAAAGCCAAAAACTTACTGTCATGATGCGGCGAGAGCTGGTCAACCACTCGATGACTCATCAGAATCCTTCGTGATTCTTTCCGTATTACACGAAGGACCATTCTTCTGGTCACCTATGTAACGCACCGTATTCGGGTAAACGCGTACATACCAGGGGCTATATTGTAGACCCGCCGTCAAACTCCTATGGCTAAGTGAAAGTTTTAAAGCCCTATAGTCTGATTGCCTAGTTCGCCGCATTGACGCCTCCTTCATGGACCAAGACGTTGGGTCAAGAGTGATCAAGTGCTTTTCCGAACACCCCCGTATTATATGCGAGGGGGCAGAAGCCGATGACTGGCAAACTTTCAGATTATACGAAGAACGGCCGCACAGGAGGAACCAAAACTTTTAGGCAAAAGTATAAAAATATGGCCTTAATATATCATAATATTGTTTTTACAACTTTGGTATATTCACTCGAACATCATATCTTTCGAGCACTGACCCTCTATCAAGTGGGCACCCTCTAGGACATCATTAAAATAATGCTCTGGCGTGTGATGATCCTTACCCTCGGGTGGACTCTTCGCTGCAATATCGGTGGCCTTTGCCTGCGCCCAGTACGTCTTGACGCGGGCAAAGGCCATCCGTGCACCCTCAATGCACGTTGACCGCTTAACAGCGTCGATACGCGGCACCGCATCAACAAGTCGCTGCACCAAACCAAAATAACTATTTGGAATTGGCTCAGTCGGCCACAGCCGGACCACGACGTCCTTCATGGCAGATCCGGATATCCTGTGGAGCTTGGCCCACTGGGCCATCTATTCGTTCAGCAACAGCGGATGCTTCGGCATGCTGAATTGCGACCAGAAAAGCATTCTCTGTTGCACGTCCTTCTTGCGCTTGGAAAAACTGCACCGCATCGGGGACACTCTTCGGCAAGTCCAAGAATGCGTCTGGAGAACTTCACATTTGATTAAGGGGGGCATACTTCGGATCGCCGAATTTAGTCTGTAATAAGAAAGGCTTACCGGCCGCTATCTCCCCAGCTTGCCGGATCTCTTCCCGAGCCGCTCTAGACTCGGACCGTGCTTCCCTCGCCTCTTGTAAGGCCTTACCGAGATTGATCGTTCTGGCTTTGTTATCCTTCTCAACCCCCCCCCCCCCCCCCCCCCCCCCCCCCCCCCCCCCCCCCCCCCCCCCCCCCCCCCCCCCCCCCCCCCCCCCCCCCCCCCCCCCCCCCCCCCCCCCCCCCCCCCCCCCCCCCCCCCCCCCCCCCCCCCCCCCCCCCCCCCCCCCCCCCCCCCCCCCCCCCCCCCCCCCCCCCCCCCCCCCCCCCCCCCCCCCCCCCCCCCCCCCCCCCCCCCCCCCCCCCCCCCCCCCCCCCCCCCCCCCCCCCCCCCCCCCCCCCCCCCCCCCCCCCCCCCCCCCCCCCCCCCCCCCCCCCCCCCCCCCCCCCCCCCCCCCCCCCCCCCCCCCCCACTGGCGCCGAGCAGCCTGTTCGGCCTTTAACTCAGCAGCTGCCTTCTTGGCAGCCGCCTCACTCATCCTGGCTCGCTCCTTGGCTCAGGGAAGCTCAGCCCGTAGGGCATCAACTGCGGCAGCATTATCTGCAGTTATGCATATTTCAGTATACAATTTTCAGCGTCATGCTCATGCTATCATACTTACATATACTGACTGCCCCAAAAACATACCTTGTGCCTCGTCGGGCCGCCTGTTAATAAGTGTGAGGTCGTCATCCGCCACATCAAGTTTCTGCTTCAGCCTTGCAACCTCTGTAGCTTGGGTAGTCGTCATGGATGAAACAGCCTGTGTTCCAATCCATCAGATTATTTCCTGGGAATATCTTTTTTGATCCTCTGATCGCCTCCTTTCAGATGCCAACCAGAGTCTCAGGGGCTACTATCTATACATAGGTGCATTTTGCACGTAGAAGTGCAATTAAAGATATTACATTGCATACCTCGAAGCCTCTTAGCAGGCTCATGAAGGATTCATTCAATCCGCTTCTCGCGGACAGAATCCTCTCAACTACCGTACCCATTAAGGTACGATGTTCCTCTGAAACGGACACATGTTGCAGCATGCCCGTCATTGTATCCGGCGCCCCCGGATCCCTGGGAGCGACCGCGGGAGTACGGACTCCCTTCGAAAGAATATGTTTACCCGACTCTAGAGTCATCCTCTGCTGTAAACCGGATAGTCCGGGCCCTTTATTGTTGATCCCCATAGGGTCCGCATGCCCCCCCCCCCCCCCCCCCCCCCCCCCCCCCCCCCCCCCCCCCCCCCCCCCCCCCCCCCCCCCCCCCCCCCCCCCCCCCCCCCCCCCCCCCCCCCCCCCCCCCCCCCCCCCCCCCCCCCCCCCCCCCCCCCCCCCCCCCCCCCCCCCCCCCCCCCCCCCCCCCCCCCCCCCCCCCCCCCCCCCCCCCCCCCCCCCCCCCCCCCCCCCCCCCCCCCCCCCCCCCCCCCCCCCCCCCCCCCCCCCCCCCCCCCCCCCCCCCCCCCCCCCCCCCCCCCCCCCCCCCCCCCCCCCCCCCCCCCCCCCCCCCCCCCCCCCCCCCCCCCCCCCCCCCCCCCCCCCCCCCCCCCCCCCCCCCCCCCCCCCCCCCCCCCCCCCCCCCCCCCCCCCCCCCCCCCCCCCCCCCCCCCCCCCCCCCCCCCCCCCCCCCCCCCCCCCCCCCCCCCCCCCCCCCCCCCCCCCCCCCCCCCCCCCCCCCCCCCCCCCCCCCCCCCCCCCCCCCCCCCCCCCCCCCCCCCCCCCCCCCCCCCCCCCCCCCCCCCCCCCCCCCCCCCCCCCCCCCCCCCCCCCCCCCCCCCCCCCCCCCCCCCCCCCCCCCCCCCCCCCCCCCCCCCCCCCCCCCCCCCCCCCCCCCCCCCCCCCCCCCCCCCCCCCCCCCCCCCCCCCCCCCCCCCCCCCCCCCCCCCCCCCCCCCCCCCCCCCCCCCCCCCCCCCCCCCCCCCCCCCCCCCCCCCCCCCCCCCCCCCCCCCCCCCCCCCCCCCCCCCCCCCCCCCCCCCCCCCCCCCCCCCCCCCCCCCCCCCCCCCCCCCCCCCCCCCCCCCCCCCCCCCCCCCCCCCCCCCCCCCCCCCCCCCCCCCCCCCCCCCCCCCCCCCCCCCCCCCCCCCCCCCCCCCCCCCCCCCCCCCCCCCCCCCCCCCCCCCCCCCCCCCCCCCCCCCCCCCCCCCCCCCCCCCCCCCCCCCCCCCCCCCCCCCCCCCCCCCCCCCCCCCCCCCCCCCCCCCCCCCCCCCCCCCCCCCCCCCCCCCCCCCCCCCCCCCCCCCCCCCCCCCCCCCCCCCCCCCCCCCCCCCCCCCCCCCCCCCCCCCCCCCCCCCCCCCCCCCCCCCCCCCCCCCCCCCCCCCCCCCCCCCCCCCCCCCCCCCCCCCCCCCCCCCCCCCCCCCCCCCCCCCCCCCCCCCCCCCCCCCCCCCCCCCCCCCCCCCCCCCCCCCCCCCCCCCCCCCCCCCCCCCCCCCCCCCCCCCCCCCCCCCCCCCCCCCCCCCCCCCCCCCCCCCCCCCCCCCCCCCCCCCCCCCCCCCCCCCCCCCCCCCCCCCCCCCCCCCCCCCCCCCCCCCCCCCCCCCCCCCCCCCCCCCCCCCCCCCCCCCCCCCCCCCCCCCCCCCCCCCCCCCCCCCCCCCCCCCCCCCCCCCCCCCCCCCCCCCCCCCCCCCCCCCCCCCCCCCCCCCCCCCCCCCCCTAAATGTTACCCTGGTAACCGGAAAGCAATGGGATATGTTTCGGACGCCCCTATTCACTTACGATTTGGCTAAGGGCTTGTCCTTACAGAGGAACTGTGCGACAACGTCGTCTTCTGAACCCGAGCCACCTGACAGGGACATCTTCCCTCGCTTAGGAGCCTTTGCTTCCAAATCTTCGGAGGCGGCCCGCTTCTTCCCATCGGGAGAGGCCCCCCCCCCCCCCCCCCCCCCCCCCCCCCCCCTAGCTCCTTATTAATCCATGATGCGAGCCGTAATGGAGGGCCAGACTGGAACACAGGTACAGCTGCCCACTTGGTACCACGGGGTTCGGTGATGTAAAACCACAGCCAGCATCCTTGTTAACACATGATCTGCTGAATCTTCGGGAAGAGTGGCTGAACACCTAATTCTTTCCGCCTTCTTGATCCAGCCTTGGTCGAAGATGGTTTTCTCAGTATATTGTTACGAAGATATTTGACTAAGCTGTGTTCAGGAGTCGAGGGCTTACCGAGGTATCCGGATGGTTGCAGTCGAGGCCGATGTCCTTGGTAGCCGGCCACTGTTTTCGTGTCCCGAAGAATAACTTCCACATTCCTTTGTGCGTCATGCCAAAGAAGTGCTGAAGAGTCCATGGTCCTTTCGGATTGAACTCCCACATGCGGAGGGGCCATCGCTGGCACGGCAGGACCCGGTGGACTAACATTACCTGGATTATGTTGCTGAGGCCGGTGTCCTTCTCGAGGAGGCTCCGGATACGGCTTTGTAGCGTCTGCACTTCGTCTATTGATCCCCAGTCTAGCTCCTTATTAATCCATGATGCGAGCCGTAATGGAGGGCCAGACTGGAACACAGGTACAGCTGCCCACTTGGTACCACGGGGTTCGGTGATGTAAAACCACTCCTGTTGCCATAGGTTGGAGGTTTCCGTGAAAGAGCCTTTTGGCCAAGGTGAATGGGTGAGTTTGCTCACCGTAGCACCGCCGCACTCTGCTTGCTTCCCGTCGACTACCTTTGGCTTCATATTAAAGGTCTTGAGCCATAAGCCAAAGTGTGGGGGAATACGGAGAAAGGCCTCGCACATGACGATGAACGCTGAGATATGAAGAAAGGAGTCCGGAGCTAGATCATGAAAATCTAGCCCGTAATAGAACATGAGTCCGCGAATGAAGGGATAGAGAGCGAACCCTAGCCCTCAGAGGAAGTGAGAGATGAATACGACCCTCTCGTCGGATCTGGGAGTAGGAATGACCTGTCCTTGAGCAGGGAGCCTGTGGGGGATTTCCGCGGTCAGGTATTTTGCCGCCCGGGGCTTCGCGATATCCTCCTCTGTGACGGAGGAGGCCACCCACCGGCCTTGAGGGTTGGATCTGGACATGGTCCGAGTGCTTCTTTGAGGCAGAAAAGATGAGAGCTTGGGTGCTGGAGCTCGAGAATGGAGAGGCAGAGAAAGAGAAGGCGTGGGTGAAAGGGGTGAATCCTTATCTCCTTATAAAGGCAGTGAATATCAAGCGCCTCCCCACTCGCCTTAAAACTCGCCTATTCCCAAGGGCCGTGCAGACGGTACGATTGGATTACCCACGCCCGTATTGATGAGGATCCCATAATAAAGGGAACGATCTCTGCTGTAACAAGGCGTGCCACTGGAAACCGCATCTTAAAGTCAGCGGATTGGACTCGTGAAATATTATACTCTCTACGGTTGTGTGTGGTACTTGTTTTGCAGAGCCGGACACGTTTTCTGTGTTCGAAGTCTGTTTTGGAGTATTCGGAGGAGGAACCCGCCTTGCAATGCCAAAGACAATCTGCGCGCCGGACACATCGTCATTGAAGCCTGGTTCAGGAGCTACTGAGGGAGTCCTGGATTAAGGGGTCCTCGGGCGTCCAGGCTACGTAATGTGGGCCGGACTGATGGGCCATGAAGATACAAGACAGAAGACTCTCACCCGTGTCCGGATAGGACTCTCCTTGGCGTGTACGGCAAGCTTGGCGTTCGGATATGAAGATTCCTTTCTCTGTAACCGACTCTGTACAACCCTAGTCCCCTCTGGTGCCTATATAAACCGGAGGGTTTAGTCCGTAGGGGCAATCATAATCAGACAGGCTAGACTTCTAGGGTTTTAGCCATTACGATCTCGTGGTAGATCAACTCTTGTAATACTCATATTCATCAAGATCAATCAAGCAGGACGTAGGGTATTACCTCCATAGAGAGGGCCCGAACCTGGGTAAACATCGTGTCCCCCGTTTCCTGTTACCATCGACCTTAGACGCACAGTTCGGGACCCCCTACCCGAGATCCGCCGGTTTTGACATTGACACCCGGCAACACGCTTCGGACCAACAACGCTCTCCCAAGCTCCAGGGCGCGAGGCCTTCTTAAGCAGGTTCAAGGGTCGCTGCTTCCAGTGCCTCAGCAAGCGCCATCGTCGAAAAGACTATAGAGATCCAGTTCATTGCATCATCTGCGAGCTCCCATGCCATTTTGTTGGGAAACGTTGCATGGAAAACAAAAATTTTCTACGCACATGCAAGATCTATGAAGGAGATGCATAGCAACGAGAGGGGGAGAGTGTGTCTACATATCCTCGTAGACCATAAGCGGAAGCATTTCACAACGCGGTTGATGTAGTCAAACTTTCTTCGCGCTCCACCGATCGAGTACCGAACGTACGGCACCTCCGAGTTCTGCACACGTTCTGCTCGGTGACGTCCCTCGCCTTCTTGATCCAGCAAGGTGTTGAGGTAGTAGATGAGTTCCATCAGCACGACGGCGTGGTGACAGTGATTATGATGTGATCCGCGCAGGGCTTCGCCTAAGCACCGCGAGAATATGACCGGGGGTGTAAACTGTGGAGGGGGGCGCCGCACACGGCTAACAATTGATGTTGTGTGTTCTAGGTGCCCCCCTCCCCACATATATATATGTGGGAGGGGAGGAGAGACAGCCAGGGGGTGCCCCAAGTAGGCCGAATCCTACTTGGGGTCTTCCCCAATTCGGCCCCCCTCCCCTACCATAATTGCCGGAAGGAGAAAAGGGAAGAGGGAAGAAGAGAAGGAAGGGGGGGCGAACCCCCTCTTCTCCTTCTCCTATTCGGCCTCCTTCCATAGGGGGGCACGCCACCCCTTGTGGGCTGGTGTGCTCCCCTCTCATGGCCCATATCTTCTCTCGGGGGTTTCCGGTAACCGCTCCGGTACTCCGATAAATACCTGATACACTCCGAAACACTTCCGGTGTCCGAATACTATCATCCTATATATCAATCTTTACATCTCGATCATTTCGAGACTCCTCGTCATGTCCGTGATCTCATCTAGGACTCCGAACAACATTCGGTCACCAAATCACATAACTCATATAGTACAATATCGTCATCGAACGTTAAGCGTGCAGACCCTGCGGGTTCGAGAACTATGTAGACATGACCGAGACACCTCTCCGATCAATAACCAATAGCGGAACCTGGATGCTCATATTGGCTCCTACATATTCTACGAAGATCTTTATCGGTCGAACCGTTATGACAACATACGTTATTCCCTTTGTCCATCAGTATGTTACTTGCCCGAGATTCGATCGTCGGTATCTTCATACCTAGTTCAGTCTCGTTATCGGCAAGTCTCTTTACTCGTTCTGTAATACATCATCCTGCAACTAACTCGTTAGTCACTTTGCTTGCAAGGCTTCTTATGATGTGTATTACCGAGAGGGTCCAGAGATACCTCTCCGATATTCGGAGTGACAAATCCTAATCTCGATCTATGCCAACCCAACAAACACCTTCGGAGATACCTGTAGAGCATCTTTATAATCACCCAGTTTTGTTGTGACATTTGATAGCACACAAGGCATTCCTCCGGTATACGGGAGTTGCATAATCTCATAGTCGGAGGAATATGTATTTGACATGAAGGAAGCAATATCAATAAAACTAAACGATCATAATGCTAAGCTAATGGATGTGTCTTGTCCATCACATCATTCTCCTAATGATGTGATCCTGTTATCAAATGACAACACATGTCCATGGTTAGGAAACCTTAACCATCTTTGATCAACGAGCTAGTCAAGTAGAGGCTCACTAGGGACACAGTGTTTGTCTATGTATTCACACATGTATTTAGGTTTTCGATCAATACAATTCTAGCATGAATAATAAACATTTATCATGAATAAGGAAATATAAAATAACAACTTTATTATTGCCTCTAGGGCATATTTCCTTCACATTTTGGTCAAGAGTGCCCTCAAAATCCCAGGAACGGCGGCCCTGGGGTAGAGCATCCAACAGGCTCCGGCTTGTGCCTCCACGGGCGCCGGTTCGCCAGCGCCTCCGGTTCCCGACGCCTGCGCCAGCGGCGCTGGAGCCTCAGCCCGCTGCAGGCATGGCGGCTCCTCTCAGCCTCGTCGACCCTGTGCGAAGGTCGCGCGTTAGCCACTCGGTGGCCATCTCATCCTCTGCTACCGAGCAGAACATCTTCTTCCTCAGGCATCACGCCGTGATGTTGAGGGCGGCGGAGGGCATCAACAATGCCTCATCCTTGGCGGTTGGTCGGGCATTCTAGGAGCAGCTACGCATCCAGCAACACCACCTGTGCGTCACCTCTCATCACCTTGAAGACTACTTCATCATCTTCACCCAGCCGGCCCACCAGGACAAAGCCATCCGGCTGGGTTTGGTGCCCATCGACGGTGCCGCTTTCAACATCGAGCCGTGGCATGAGAACGACCACGCCGCCCTCTGCACCTTCAACTACCATGTGCGCTGCATCATTGAAGATGTTTCAATGAAGTACTTGTTCTTGGAGGGGCGGAGGAGATCTTCGGCAAGCTGGTGCGCGTCGACCGCCTCGACAGCAAAAATCTGGAGCGAGGCCACATGAAGACCTTCACCTGCTGGGTATGGGCGTGGGACATGGCACACATCCCCACCAAGCAAAATTTTTGGCTGCTCCCACGCAGCACGGGCTGGGTGGAGGATATGAACGGCTTCTCGTCGCCGGACCGCAAGGTGGTGTAGCCTCCGGGAGCGAGACACCATGACATGCTCATGATGGGGAACGTTTCATGAAAAACAAAAAAAATCCTATGAAACACCGAAGATCTATTCTATGAAATGTGAGCAACAAGAGGGAGAGTGTCTACATACTCTTGTAGACCGAAAGTGTTAACGATCTAAAGATTGTGGTTGGCGTACTCATACTCCCTTCGAGATCCAATCCGATCCAGCGCCAAATGGACGGCACCTCCGAGATGTGCACACGGATGGCTTGGTGACGTCTCCGCCTTCTTGATCCAGCAAGGGAGGGTGGAGAGGCAGATGGGATCTAGGCCAGCACGACGGCATGGTGGTGGTGGTGGTAGCACAATACCAGCAGGGCTTCCCCAAGCGCTACGCGAAGGAGGAGGAGGAGTAACGGGAGGGAGAGGCGGCCAAGGTTGGAAGTATGGCTGCCCCTACACCTCCCTACCTTTATATATGCATGGAGGGGGCTGGTGGCTTGCCCTCCAAGCCCCTAGGGTCGTTGGCCAAGGGAGTAGGAAGGAAATCACTCCTTTCCTTACCCACCGATCGCTATCCTCCCTTTTTAGGGATCTTGATCTTGTTCCTTCGGGATATGTTCCTATTCCTTTTAGGTAGGGATCTTGGTACGCCTAGACCAGTGGTGTGGGGCCTTTCCCCACTACCTATGTCCATGTTCGTCCCCCCATCCAGGTGGTCCCCACTCCAGAACCTTCTAAACCTTCCCGGTATAATACCGAAAAATCCCGAACATTTTTCGCAGCCCTGAATATGACTTCCCATATATAAATCTTTACCTCCAAACCATTCCAGAGCTACCCATGATGTCCCAGATCCCATCTAGAACTCCAAAATACTTTCGGACTCACCATATGAATATGTCAATACTACCCTAGCATTACCGAACGTTAAGTCTATGACCCTACGGGTTCGAGAACACGCAGACATGACCGAGACTACTCTCCGGTCAATAATTAATAGCGGGATCTGGATGCCCATACGGACTCCTACATATTCAATGAAGATCTTTATCGGTTTTAACCACGATGTCAAGAATTCAGTTAATCCCGTATGCAATTCCCTTTGTTCGACGATATTTTACTTGCCCGAGATTTGATCATCGGTATCGTCATACCTAGTTCAATCTCTTTACCGACAAGTCTCTTTACTCGTTCCGTAATACAAGATCCCCATGACTAAACTCATTAGTCACATGATTGCAAGCTTCTTGTGATGTTGTATTACCGAGAGGGCCTAGAGATATCTCTCCGCCACACGGAGTAACAAATCCCAGCCTTGATCCATGCAACCCAACAAATACCTTCGTAGCTACTTGAAGAGCACCTTTATGATCACCCAGTTATGAAGTGACGTTTGATAGCTCGTAAAGTATCTCTCCGGTATCCGGGAGTGGCATGATCTCATGGTCTAAGGAATAGATACTTGACATTACGAAAGCTTACGGTTGGTTCTGTCCATCACATCATTCTCCTAATGACGTGATCCCGTTATCAAATGAAAACTCATGTCTATGGTTAGGAAACCTTAACCATCTTTGATCAACGAGCTAGTCTAGCAGAGGCTCACTAGGGACACGGTGTTGTTTATGTATCCACACATGTATTTAAGTTTTCGGTCAATACAATTCTAGCTTGGTTAATAAACATTTATCATGAACGAAAATATGATAATAACATGTTTATTATTGCCTCTAGGGCATATTTCCAACAGCTCATCCATGTCGCCCGAGTCGAGGACTGGTCACCGCGATCATCCCGCTCCTCGCACTTGGCCCAGAGTGGGTTGTCTTCATCCAACTCTGATCCCGAAGACACCCCGATGCCGCAGGTGCACCCTGGCACTTGGGTCATGACGGTGGAAGATGGCCAGAGCGAGGAGCACCACCAACGTCAGCAGCAACCACCGGTGGCGATCTCTAGATGCATCGATCGGCCGAGGGGGGAGGGAGCGTCGTGACTAGGATGAAGACAGAGTTGGACGGCAGTCCTGGTAGGACACGCTGCTGGGGCGCGGGCGCGCATCGGCCTCAAGCAAGGACACGACCAAGGAAAAGGCCCCAATGGAGAGAAGACCCAGCGGCTCGCCGCCCGGGTGGCGCCAGAACGGTGGTAGTAGAGAAAGTAGGAGCTCAAGGCCACGCAACAGAGCTACCAACGGCGACCCGCGTCGCCGCTCCCCCACCCCAGCTGCAATGGTGTCCAAGATGGCAACACACCCAAGACTCCGGCTTCCAACGATGATCAAGTGGAGGCCTTCTTCACCACCGCCAAGCACCCTGCAAGGTCTCAAGATAGAGTTGACTAGAGTTGACTACATGGCGGCTGAGCTGGAAGCCACGATGAACGAACTGGTTGCGACCCTGCTTCAGCTAGCCAATTGGCAGGCCAGAGCAAGCCTAGTGGGCCAGCTGACGCTTTGGGGCCAACTCTTTCAGGCCCACTGATACGTCTCCATTGTATCTATAATTTTTTTATTGTTCCATGCTATTATATTATCTGTTTTGGATGTTTTATATGCATTAATATGCTATTTTATATTGTTTTTGGACTAACCTATTAACCTAGAGCCCAGTGCCAGTTTATGTTTTTTCCTTGTTTTTGACTTTTACAGAAAAGGAATATCAAACGGAGTCCAAACGGAATAAAACTTTATGGTGATTTTTCTTGGACTAGAAGAAACCCACGAGACTTGAAGAGGAGGCCAGAAGACCCACGAGGCGGCCACAAGCCGTGGGGGCACGCCCTGGCTTGTGGGCCCCTCGTGGACCGTCTTGACCTAATCTCTGCACTATAAATCCTCAAATATTTCCCATGTACCAGAGGGCACACCAAAAATACTTTTTCGCCGCCGCAAGCTTCTGTTCCCGTGAGATCCCATCTTGGGGTCTTTTCCGGCAATCCGCCGGAGGGGGATTCGATCACGGAGGGCCTCTACATCAATCTTGCTGCCCTTCTGATGACGCGTGAGTAGTTTACCACAGACCTAAGGGTCCATAGCTAGTAGCTAGATGGCTTCTTCTCTATATTTGATCTTCAATACAATGTTCTCCTCGATGTTCTTGGAGTTCTATTCGATGTAATCTTTTTTTGCGGTGTGTTTGTTGAGATCCGATGAATTGTGGATTTATGATCAAATTATCTATGAATATTATTTGAGTCTTCTCTAAACTCTTTTATGCATGATTAAGATATCTTTGTATTTCTCTTCGAACTATCGGTTTGGTTTGGCCAACTAGATTGGTTTTTCTTGGAATGGGAGAGGTGCTTAGTTTTAGGTTCAATCTTGCGGTGTCCTCACACAGTGACAGAAGGGGTAGAGAGGCACGTATTGTATTGTTGCCATCAAGGATAAAAAGATGGGGTTTATATCATATTGCTTGAGTTTATCCCTGTACATCATGTCATCTTACTTAAAGCGTTGCTCTGTTCTTATGAACTTAATACTCTAGATGCAGGCAGGAGTCGGTCGATGTGTGGAGTAATAGTAGTAGATGCAGAATCGTTTTGGTCTACTTGTCACGGACGTGATGCCTATATTCAAGATCATTGCCTTAGATGTCTTCATAATTATGCGATTTTCTATCAATTGCTCAAGAATAATTTGTTTACCCACCGTATGTTTTCTTCAACAGAAAAGCCTCTAGTGAAACCTATGGCCCTGGGTCTATTTTCCATCATATATTTTCAGATCTATAAACCAAAAAACCCAAAAATACCTTGCTGCAATTTATTTATATTTACTTTAGTTTGCTCTTTTATTTATCTTTTATACCTATCTCTATTAGATCTCACTCTTGCTCGCGACCGTGAAGGGATTGACAACCCCTTTTTCGCGTTGTGTGCATGTGTTTGTTAGTTTGTGCAGGTGCATATATTGGAGACTTGCTTGTGCCTCCTACTGGATTGATACCTTGGTTCTTAACTTAGGGAAATACTTATCTCTACTTTGCTGCATCACCCTTTCCTCTTCAAGGAAAAAATCAACACAAGCTCAAGAAGCAGCACTAGCCAGCCCAGGCCACTTCAGCTGGAACACACCTCTGTCCTCACACACTATGGGGCTCCAACTGGGAGCGGTCACACAGCGCGTCTTCGCCATGGAGATTGAAGACACCGACGCCTCCCGCGCTCCCTACTGCCTCCTCAAAGCAGTCGAGAACAGCCGCTGTTAGTAGCTGCTCCTCCACCCCGTGCCACGACACCCCAGCACACACACTAGCACCAAAAAAGACCATAGACACCTCAATGCCAGTGCCCTAGAGCGCAAGTGATGTTGGCTTGAACTACGTCGGTATTTCCCCAAAGAGGAAGGGATGATGCAGCACAGCAACGGTAGGTATTTCCCTTAGTGATGAGACCAAGGTTATCGAACCAGTAGGAGAACCACGCAACACCACGTAAACAACTCCTGCACACAAAGAACAAATACTTGCAACCCAACGTAAGAGAGGGGTTGTCAATCCCTCACGGGTAAAACGAGAGGTAAAATTGTTGTAGATTGGATAAATAGATCTCGTGGGAACGCGAGATAAAATAAATAAATAAAAATTGCAGCAAGGTATTTTTGTATTTTTGGATTAAGATATGAAAATAAAAGCAAATAAAAATAGATCGTGAAGGCAAATAGCAAAATAGATCTAAAAATATATGATGAGAAAATAGACCCGGGGGCCGTAGATTTCACTAGTGGCTTCTCTCGAGAAAAATAGCATACGGTGGGTAAACAAATTACTGTTGGGCAATTGATAGAACTTCAAATAATCATGACGATATCCAGGCAATGATCATTATATAGGCATCACGTCCAAGGTTAGTAGACCGACTCCTGCCTGCATCTACTACTATTACTCCACACATCGACCGCTATCCAGCATGCATCTAGTGTATTAAGTTCATGGAGAAACGGAGTAATGCAATAAGAATGATGACATGATGTAGACAAGATCTATTTATGTAGAAATAGACCCCATCTTTTTATCCTTAGGTGCTTCTCTGGCCCATCTATTGATTTCCTGCAAAAAGTTTCGCTGCATTAGGACTCCGTTTGATATTGATTTCCTGCGATGTAAAAAACAAGCAGAAAACAGCAACTGGCACTGGGCACTATGTCAATAGGTTAGTCCCAAAAAATGATATAAAATAATTGTAAAACATCAAAGAATGATAATATAACAGCATGGAACAATAAAAAATTATAGATACGTTGGAGACGTCTCAGCAAGGCATGCCAAGATCACACACTTGGGACCTATGGCGAGCCGCGCCACGCTACGCCTTGTCAAGGAGCTAGGTGTGCTGGGTCCAAATGAGAAGATGACCAAGAAGGCTGTGGAGGCTCTCATCAAGCGCTTCGATGAGCCTCTCTCGGAGGACTACATCAATGCCATCGCCAAGCTTACACGTCTGGACAAACGGAGCTGCCGATGAGGCCGTAGTTTAGATATGTTGGTGTTCTCTATTTACTGTATTAGTCTCCGATGACGGCTAGCCTTAAGCTGGCTTAAGCTAGGTTCAATTGTTCCTTCTTCAGTAGCGGGACAGAGGTAGATTGGCGACAATGTTTTCTGGGGCCTATTGGTGGTCACTGATGCTCCTGTTAGTGAAGTGTATTTTTTGGCCGTGAGCCCATTAGTTATGTTAGCCTTCAGAGAATTTTGCTTGTGTCCCCATGAATGACAATCCACCGATCCTATGCTAGAACATTCGCGGGCTGACTCACCGGCAAAGCGCCCGACCTTCAGTGAAATAGTTTCGTCGCTAAAAACTGCAATTCTCTGTCTTCAAGAGACTAAGATAGATGTCTGGACTCCCCAACTAGTTAGAGAGATAGGTGGTACTTCACTCTCAGGTTGCATTGTCCAGCCGGCCACAGAAACTAGAGGGGGACTTCCAATCTTCTGTAACCCCGACATAGCCACAATCACCTCCCATGCCATTGGAGCATTTGCAATTATGACTAAGGTTGACCTTCTGCGCACTGGCTTGAGTTTCAGGCTGACATCGGTCTGCGGACCAGCAGATGGCACCGGTAGGACAACTTCCTGGGAGAGATCGCTGCCGCTGTCCCATCCCCCAGTGAGCCGTGGTTGATCAACGACGACTTCAATATGATCTATGAAGCCTGAGACAAAAGCAACCTCAACCGCATAATCATGGGAAGATTTCATGTTGCCATCGACTTCGCAGGTCTAAAGGAGATCAGGTGCAAGAACATACACTTTACGTGGAGTAATGAGAGAGAATGGTCAACCCTAGTCAGCATCTACAAGTACTTATGCAACACCAGCTGGGAGCTCCTCTTCCCTTCAAATGCTATAATGGTGACCTCCGTCACTTTGCTCTGACCAATGCCCAATCATGCTCGTGGACATGGCAGCCCCACCGTGATGAGCGCCATCAGATTTGAGATTTTCTGGCCAAAATTCCCTCGGTATGCTAAAATAGTTGATCACGCTTGTAGAAGACCAGTGAATCACCCCTGCCCTTTCACCAGACTGAAGGTTAAAATGAATCGCACTACCCATGATCTCAAGATATGGAGCAAGTCTCTATTTAATGATGCAAAAGTTCAGCTCCACATCACCACAGAGCTTATCCTACGCCTGGATGTGGCTCAAGAAAATGAGTTCAATCTACTGCTGTATTTAATCTGAGGAAACTGCTTAAGCAGAGACTTGTTGGGCTCACGACAATTGAGCGCGCGCGTAAGCGCCAGGCCTCAAGGATTACTTGGCTCAGAGCAGAAGATGCTAGCACATTTTTTTCCACGTGAAGCTCTCCTCGCGGCACCGAAAAAGTTTCATCCACTCTCTATGTACTAAAACTGCTACTGCAACCTCACATTCAGAGAATGAGCAACTGATATTAGAGCACTTTAGCACTATCATTGGCAACAAGGCTCCTCGATCAAGGGAGATTAATTGGCAACAACTAAATCTTCCCTCCATGCATAACAGGGAACTGGACAACCCCTTTACAAGTGAAGAGGTGTGGAATGCAATCAAGGATTCACCTGCTGACAAATCGCCCGGCCCGGACGGTTTCATCGGAGTTTTCTTCAGAACCTGCTGGCAAGTGATCAAGATTGACATCATGCAAGTTTTTGACCAGTTCTACAGGCTTGCTGGAGGTAACTTCAAACAGCTAAATTCTGCACTGGTGGCCTTGATACCCAATAAAGATGGCGCTGAAAGGTTCTCGGACTACCGCCCTATTAGCTCGATCCACTCGATAGAAAAGTTAGTGACCAAAGTGTTGTCTATTAGGCTATCTTTCGAAATCCACGCCATCATATCCCCGACGCAATCGGCATTCATGAGCTCCAAGGGCATACATGACAGTTTTCTCCATGTGTAAAACATAATTAGATTGCTCCAAAGAAAGAAATGGCTAGCCCTACTGCTCAAATCAGATGTAGCTAGGGCCTTCGACAACGCCTCCTAGGAATACCTTCTCAATCTTCTACAAGCACTAGGTTTTAGCACTACATGGCGTGATTGGATTACCTCGCTCCCCTCGACCATATCTTCATTATTCCTGTTAAATGGACTGGCTGGGCCTCCGCTTAGTCATCGCCGGGGCCTAAGACAGGGGGACCCCCTCTCACCACCATTGTTCATCATAGCGATCGACCCCTCCACCAGTTGATCAAAAGAGCCTCCAAAACAAACATCCTGGCTCCCCTGCCAGGTAGAGATGTCAAGCTCCGTATCAGTCTTTACGCGGATGACACCATCCTATTCGCCAACCCAGACATGACAGAGATTGACACCCTCATGCAAATTTTAGATGATTTTGGTAGTGCTTCCGGTCTTAGGATTAACCCACAGAAATCCACGGCAACGCCTATTAGCTGTAACAACATCAATCTTCAAGAAATACTGCAAAGTTTTGGCAGACGGATCACCAGCTTCCCCCTGCGCTACCTCGGCCTACCAATCATTGTCTCTCATCTTCGAATGGTTCATCTGCAGTTCATCCTAGATTGCATCAAGGCTCGGATGACAGGGTGGAAGGGAAGATTGTTGTCAATAGCGGGCAGACGAGTGCTGGTGCGATGTGTCCTCAGCGCCCTCCCCACCTTTGTGATCACAGTTCTGAAAGTTCCAAAAAAGTCCTTCAAAGAGCTGGACAAATCACGAAGATGGTTCCTCTAGGCGCAAGATGAGGAGCTAACGGGAGGGAAGTGCAAACTTAACTGGCTAACGGTGTGCTCACCAATTGAAAATGGAGGCCTAGGTGTTCATGACCTGTAAAAGTTTAGCTTGGCACTAAAGATGCACTGGCTCTGGCTCTCTTGGACTTATCGAGATAGGCCATGGATTGGAACTGCCTTGCCCTGTGATGACAAGGAAAGACAACTCTTCAGTGCTGCGACTACTGTGACACTTGGAAACAGGAAATTAGCCTCGTTTTGGAGCTATTCTTGGATAGATTCAATTCCTCTCAAGGTGACCTTCCCTTTATTGTTCAAACACTCCAGAAGGAAAAGCATAAGTGCGCAAGCTGCCCTTGCGGAAGACACATGGATTTCAGACCTTTCTCATGGGAACACAAACGCCATTCTCTCTAAATTTCTGGACCTATGGAGATGGCTTGCAATGGCAGACATCCACCTGCAGGACGATCAAGATGATAAAATTAGCTGGTGCTTCGCAACTCATGGAGCTTACACCACGGCTTTGGCATACAAAATTCAGTTTGAGGGGTAAATCAAGACCTCCTTTAGGCAGCTTGTCTGGACTGCTTGGGTGCCGGGGCACCTCAATTTTTTTGCATGGCTGCTCCAAAGAATAGACTCTGGTGCAATGATCATCTTCAGAGAGGAGGCTAGCCAAACCACTACTTTTGCTAGTGCTGCCTCAGAAATTTGGGATCCTCCTCCCACCTGTTTTGGCAATGCACAATGTCAGCGGTAGTTTGGAGGAGGGCTGCTCAATGGGTTGGCTGTCAGGGTTATGATGGGCAAAACCAGAGACACATCACAGCCTAGTGACATCCTTACAACAATGGTCAACCGGCCCAACCAAAGTTTAGAAAGCCACTGAAGAACCTAGCACTGCTAATCCTTTGGAAGATCTAGCAAGTAAGAAATGAGTGCACTTTCAGAGCCAAGGTTGCTTCAGTGAGCGACGTTACAGCAGCTGTCAGATGCGATTTGAACTCTGGCACTAGGTGAGTGTAAAATTCATTGAGCCCCTTTTTGGGGATGAAGCTTCGAGAAATTGGCCAAGAGTTAGTAGTCTCAAGGCCAACTTTTTAGGAGCTGGAAGGGCTGCCTAGTGGCACCTCTTTTTTTCTATTTTCTCCTTAATCCTTGGATCACAATCCACCTTTGTACTCTTCCCATATGCTCCCTGCTATGATCAATATAAACCCAACCATCAGCTGGATCTTTTAGAAAAAAGTTCAACTGTAATAGGAATGTCATCCATGCAGTTAGCTATCCCATCAGACTTGTATGGACTAAAACTCAACATTTGAAAATCACATGCCTATGACATATTGTGATCAAACAAGAAAAATCTTAGGAAGTCTTTAGTAGATCAAACTCAGAGCCGAGAGTTCCAACAAACAACAGACATATTATTACCAAATTTCGGGTAGAAATGGCCAGCTAGCTTGTTCCTACTTTTCCTTTCAGTTTCCTCATTCTAGTTAAGACCAGTTGTATGGTTTACACGAGTGGAACCACTGCGGCCTCCTTCTCGTCCCCATAGCAGCCACCACCAAATCACAAACACCAAAAAAAGGGAGTAGTGATTAGCAACTATACATACCGAGATGACATGATGTGGGAGAAACCAAAATGTATGCAAGCAAGGAGAGGGAACGTTCGTCAACCATGGCTGCTCAAGAAGCAAGCAGAAGATGAAACATGTAGAGCAAAGCATAAGTAGGGAAAGAGGATGTGGTCAGTCCAGAAATGGTCATCCACCACAACCGAAAGTGAAGAGATAGGTTATGGTTATGAGGCTAATTAATTGCACACAGAAACAATGGTGAATCAAACGATCGTATGTGGTGGTGGCGGTACACTTCATAGATTAATCAGATTCTATTACGTCGTGAGAGACTGCGGCGGATCAACAGATTGATCCGTCTTCCCTACTTCTTTCCAGTTGTAGTGGGCGGGAGTGGGGAATCATGACGAGGCTGATTAATTGCATGAAGAAACTAGATTTTTTAAAAATATATTATTTTTTATAACAAATTCGTAAAATGTATGCCCTAGACTACAATTTTCAAAACTATGAACATGTCAGCCTAGCTAAAGCCGAAGAGGTACTCTTCGGTCTAACTTAGGCCGAAGACGGGTCTTCGGTGTACTGTGGACTAAAGAGCTGCAGAATCGGGCCAAAAAGAACTCTTCGGTCTACGCTTGGCCGAAGTGTGCACTTTGGTTTACCCCAAGCCGAAGTGTCCTCTGAGGCCCACCTCTTCATGTGAACTGCAGACCGAAGTTGCATGGCACCACATTTTGGTTTATGTTTGGCCGAAGAGCACCTCTTCGGTTTACACTTGGCCGAAGAGTGACCTTTTCTCGCCAAGCGTTCCCTTCCATCTCATTTCCTGCCGTCGTTCATGTCTTATTTTCGTGCTAACCATTTCCCGCGTGCGTGTGCACTGAACCTATAAAACCCGCCATTGTTTCCTGCCATTTTTCCCGCCATTGTTTCCCCTACCATTCTCTTTTCTGCCCAATTTTGCCGCCATTGTTTCCTGCCATTCCCTTTCCCGCCCAATATTCCCACCAACCCCTTACCCCCACTCTATAAAACCTCCCACCTTGCCTGTTGTCTTCTGCATCTTTCCTTAGCAATATTTCCAGTCATGTCCGGCGACAATTTCCACGGTTTTACTCCATTGATGTCTCATTTTCTCTTATGCAATGTCGCAAGAATGCATAGGCCTATTATCGGAGGTGTGCATTTTGAAGAATTAGTTAGTAGTGATAAGCACCTGTCGGAGTTGGGTAAGTGTTTTTTCCGGCCCGGTCTCCCGAAGAAGTTCCCGGAAAGGAACCCAGAGGAGATTCGAAATGCGGTAGATATGCGTCCCTTACCGTTGACTCAAGTCACTCCGGCATTGAATAGGCGCGAAGATCGAGACACGGCATGAGTGGCGCTCTCGGCCGACGCGCCTGTCCATGCCGACACCAGTGCGTCATCGTGTCTGATCTAGGCCGACCAATGTGGCACTGGCGCTCCCGAGCGATATGAATGCGCGATAATGGGAGAGGGTTTTGGGTGGGACCGTGGTGTCAGACCCGCATGTGGCAGCGATCCGAACACCCGCAAGGCTCTTAAGTTTTGCTTCTTTCTAGTAAGTCAACCGATCTTGATTTGTTCTCCTCGAATGACTTGTGTCGTTCGGACCATTAGATCCGTACAGGTACAGATGCGGGCGGGTTGGGAGTCAGTGGTCGAGATGCCCCAATACTTGGACTGGTGGCCAGGCTGCAAATGAGACAACCACCTAGCTTGTCACTTAGGGCCTTTCTCGAGTGAGATAAAAGGTTGCTGGATAATTAAATAAACAATACTGCTATGGAGTACATTTGTTCCTATTAATTCATCTTTCAAATATACATGAGCCAACCTGTGGTTGAATGGTTATGAGGACAGTGGTATCCCATGCCCACCAGGGTTTAAATCTTGATGCTCGGATTATTCTTGAATTTATCTCAGGATTTTCGGTGATGCACATTCCATGGGAGGAGACATTCCCGTCAAATACGAGGCACCAGTGGTGACTTCGTCAATCTCAAGATGATATGCCGGCTCATTCTCTCGGAGGTGCTCATAGGGGTAGGGTCTGCGTGCGTGTTCATAGGGATGAGTGTATGCGCGTGAGCGCTTGCTGACAATGACATGTACCTAGGGTAGGGTCTTAGGCCTGACCTAGACGCCCTACCCAAGGACACTACGCAAGAATCCAAGGCCTATAAAGTTCAACAGAAGATACCGATTGAAATCCTCATGAAGTGCAATCCACTCGATAGAAGATTTCACTCGGATATCCCAATTCCACTCGACCACCGCTGTTTCACTCGACCTTACAAGAATACAATCAGAGTACAGAATACCTAGAGTCACCCCAGGATGGCAACGGCCAGGCATTCACTCCGTCGTCATAAAGACCATTCAATACGGGCGTTACCAGTAACGTACGTGACTTAATTCTCATTGAACCCTGGTGTAACTGAGGACAGCAAGGGGTCGGCGCACTCTATATAAGCCACCCCTCCCCTCTTGCACAAGGGTTCGCACCCCCTGTAACTCATATGCCAATCAACAAAGCTCCAACAACACCGAGACGTAGGGCTTTTACCTCCTCCGAGAGGGGCCTAAACTCGTAAATCCGAGTGTACAACTTCACTGTAGCTAGGACTCTGCCCTCTCCTACATACCCCCCATCTCTACTGTCAGATCCGTTCCCACGACAGTTGGCATCCACCGTGGGGCAGGCGTCTAAGTGACTTCCGGTGAGGTTGCAATCTTCGATCTTCGTCAACATGGTGTCCGGCGGTGGTTTGTCTTTGGGTCGCGAGATCCGTCTCGGCGCGCTCACCTTCATCGCCGATGATTCGGCCTGGCTCCAAGAGGCCCCCCTCGACGTCAAGCGCTTCCCGTTCATGGAGCGGCGCACTTTCGTGCAAGTGCTTGCGGCGTCCTCGTGCGGCAGCCGTCGACTCAGCATCGGCTGGAGCCCGTGACGTCTTCTCTTCCCGCCGCTCGTCGCCGCAAGCGATCCAGTCGCTCACGGCTTCAGCTGTGGGTTAAGCACGCTGTGGCCCGTCAGTTGATGACCCCACAGATTGCGACAATCGAGCCCGACGAGGCTCTGTATGACATGTTCGATCTGTCGACTGGTCATTCAGATACGCTTTCGAGTGTGAGAGCAACGACCCGGCGGTAGAGGTCCTCGTGATTGGGTCCCAGCGTAGCCCGCATGGTTTTCCCCGTGGTGAGGGTGAATTTGGCAGCGCATCGCACGGTGATGATGAATACTATCCATGGGCTCTCACTGCGGAACAAAGAGAAGAACTGCGGCGCAGGGAGGAACAAGCTCTCCAGACCCCCATCGTTGGGGAGACCGCTGAGGCTCGGCTTTGGAGGCTGCAGGCCTAGCCACTTTGGCTGAGCGTACGCGCCTGGAGAATCTTCAGAAGTCACTCGATGACCGCGCCCATAGAGAGATCCCGAGTTCCAGTCAACGGCAACGATAGTTGTTTCTGACTGGGACTCGAGATGAGTGTCAGGTATACCGTATCCCGATCCAGAATGTTGTAGCTGCTGCACGTATCACAGATTCGATCCAGCCATCCTGTTCCGAGGCTGGTAGAGGGTTGCAACAGATTCGAGCACTGCTCAGGGCAGCCAGAGAATAGAACTCAGTTGTTTCTCAGTCGCGCAACAGGATTCACAGTAGGTCCATCATGGCGGATACAGTTCAGTTGGCACACAACCCAAGATCGCCTCCGTGGCATGAAGATCGTGGTTATCGCCAGGACCAGTACCTTGGTCGAGGCCATGGGCAGTTTGATCCTCGATATCACCGTGATGACCACCGTCGAGTGCCTACGCCCCCTCCAAGGGGTGGTTCATACGCGCCCCGACGATATGATGACAGGCGCCCGTATGGTGACGAGCGGAGAGTTCCAGTCGACCCAAGAGAGCCTGGGTTCGATGCGAGGTCAGTCCTTGTACAGGGCTTGGTTGATAGAGGCAGGGCTAACAGAGAGGGGCTGGATAGAGAATGTCCGAGTGGAAGTAGGGCATTCGTCTCTGGGCCCGAATGTTTCAGCAGAGCCATCCGAGCAGCTGAGATCCCGCCCAACTTCAGATTGGCTGCGGGAGTGAGCAAGTTTACTGGCGAGTTGAAGCCAGACATATGGTTGGAAGATTACCGAGTGGCGGTGCAGATTGGTGGAGGCAACGATGACGTAGCCATGAAACACCTCCCCTTGATGCTTGAAGGTTCGGCCAAAGCTTGGTTGAATCAGTTGGCTCCTGGAAGCATATTCTGTTGGGAAGATTTGGCCCGAGTGTTTATCAAGACATTTGAAGGCACTTGCAAGCGTCCCGCTGGGCTATCCAAGTTGCAACATTGTGTCCAAAAACTGAATGAAACTTTGAGGGATTACATCCAGCGGTGGACTACACTTCATCATCTGGTGGAGAATGTTTCAGAGACCAAGCCGTCTGCGCTTTCAAGGAAGGCGTACGGTATAGAGAGCTCACACTGAAATTCGATCGCTCCGGGGCCATGACTCTGAATCGGATGATGGAGATAGCCACTCGGTATGTGAATGGTGAAGAGGAAGACCGACTCCGCAATGGCAAGGGGAAGACAGTCGACCTGGACACCGGGGGTGGAAACCGTAGTCGGAAACAGAAACGCAAAGCTGAAGCCACTGGACAGGCTGAAGCAGCAGTAGTGAATACCCAAGGAAAGTTCAAAGGAAAGCCAAAGGGGCCGTGGATGCCCAAAAAGCTGAAGGACCAGTCCGGCCAGGACGTCCTGGATTTGCTGTGTCACATTCACATGAAGAAGGATGAAGAGGGTAACTTGATTTTGCCCAAACACACCACCCGACAGTGCCGGCTCCTCATTCAGCAGTTTCGTGAGGGTTAGCCCAGTGAGAAGGGCTCTGACAAAGATGAGGATGAGGAAAAGACCGATGGTTACCTGAAGGTCAATGCTACCTTGGTGATTTTTGCTGATGTTGAGAGCAAAAGTTGACTGAAAGTCATAAACAGAGAGGTGAACATGGTTGCTCCGGCAACTACGACGTACCTGAAGTGGTCAAAGACTCCCATTACATTCGACCAGTCCGATCACCCTGCTCATGTTGCTACCCCCGGGTGGCAAGCTTTGGTGGTCGACCCAGTCATTGGGGGCACCTGACTGACTAAAGTTCTCATGGATGGTGGCAGTGGTTTGAACATTCTGTATGCTGAGACCCTCCAGGGGATGGGCATTCCAATGTCCCAACTCAGTGAAAGTAACATGCAGTTCCACGGAGTCATCCCAGGGAAGAAGACAAAGTCACTCGGACAGATTGCTCTGGATGTGGTTTTTGGTGATTCCAAGAATTTTCGTAAGGAGAAATTGATGTTTGAGGTAGTGGATTTCCACAGTGCCTATCATGCTATTCTGGGCAGACTGGCATATGCTCATTTCATGGCCCGTCCATGTTACGTGTATCTTAAGTTGAAGATGCCTGGGCCCAAGGGTGTGATCACGGTCACTGGGAACAGGCAGAGAGAAGAGGAATTCCTCCAGAAGGGATCCAAGATCGCTAACGAGAAAATGGCAGTGGTGGAACTGGAGGAATACAAGAAGAACGCTGATCCGAGTGATCTGCTCCGAGCCAAGAAGCCCGCTTCTGAATCCGCATTTCAGTCGGTCGGTGAGACGAAGCCAGTTCACATTCACCCGGAAGATCCCACGGCTGCTCCGACCCATATCTCAATGACACTCGACAACAAATAGGACGCCGCGCTCATCCAGTTCCTCCATGAGAACTGGGACATCTTTGCATGGAAACCTTCAGACATGCTAGGTGTACCCAGGGGACTGGCTGAGCACCGTTTGCGTGTCGACTCCAAAGCCAAACCAGTCAAAGAGCATCTCCGTCAATCCGTCTCGGAAAACAGGAAGGCGATTGGCAAGGAAGTAGCTCGGCTCCTGGCAGCCGAGTTCATCCGTGAAATATTTCACTCCGAGTGGCTCGCCAACGTCGTCATGGTCCCCAAGAAGGATAATTCACTTCGTATGTGTATTGATTTCAAGCATATCAATCGGGCCTGCCTGAAAGATCATTTTCCTCTCCCCCGCATTGATCAGATAGTCGACTCCACTGTGGGGTGTGAGCGTTTGTCTTTTCTGGATGCGTATTCCGGGTACCATCAGATCCGACTGTATGGGCCCGATGAAATAAAAACGGCCTTCATCACCCCTTTCGGGTGTTTTTGCTATGTCACCATGCCTTTCGGTCTCAAGAATGCTGGCGCCACATTCATGCGCATGATCCAGAAGTGGCTGCTCACTCAGATCGGTCGGAATGTGGAAGCATATATGGATCATATCGTGGTTAAGTCACACAAGAGTTCCGACCTACTGTCTGACCTCGCTGAAACCTTTGCCAATCTGAGAAGATATGACATCAAGCTGAATCCGTCCAAGTGCACATTCGGAGTTCCCGGAGGAAAGTTGCTCAGTTTTCTCGTTTCCGAACAAGGGATAGATGCAAACCCTAAAAAGATCGATGCAATTCTCCGAATGAAACGCCCTGTGCGTGTGCAAGACGTTCAGAAGCTTACAGGTTGTCTTGCTGCATTAAGTCGATTCATTTCCTGCCTCGGTGAAAAGGCATTACCTCTTTACCGACTGATGAAAAAGTCTGATACATTCGAGTGGACTCCTGAAGCTGAAGTAGCGTTTGTAGAGCTCAAAGCCCTGCTTTCCACCCATCCGGTGCTTGCTGCTCCGATCAGCAAAGAGCCTCTACTGTTATATATTGTAGCCACTGGTCAAGTTGTCAGCACAGTGCTCACAGTGGAGCGAGAAGAAGAAGGCAAGGCCTATAAAGTTCAATGCCCAGTGTATTACATCTCTGAAGTCTTGACTCCATCCAAGCAAAGGTATCCGCATTACCAGAAGCTTGTCTATGGAATTTATTTGACTGCGAAGAAAGTTGCACATTATTTCCAAGACCACTCGGTTTCAGTCATCAGTGACACTTCGTTGTCTGAAATCTTGAACAATCGGGATGCAACCGGCCGAGTGGCTAAGTGGGCAATTGAATTTCTTCCTCTGGATATCAAGTTCGAAGCAAAGAAGGCGATCAAGTCTCAAGCAATTGCAGATTTCTTGGCCGAGTGGATTGAGCAAAAGTAGCCGACTCAAGTTCACTCGGAACACTGGACCATGTTCTTTGATAGATCTAAGATGTTAAATGGTTCTGGTGCCGGAGTCGTCCTGGTGTCCCCAAGAGGCGATAAACTCAGTTATGTCCTCCAGATTCACTTTGATTCCTCCAATAATGAAGCTGAGTATGAAGCACTTCTCTATGGGTTGCGTATGGCCATCTCACTCGGCGTCCGTCGCCTGATGGTATACGGCAACTCAGATTTGGTAGTTAATCAGGTGATGAAGGAGTGGGATGTCAGGAACCCTGCCATGACTGGATACTGCAATGCAGTCAGGAAGTTGGAAAAGAAGTTTGAAGGATTGGAGCTCCACCACATTCCCCGAATCAAGAACCAAGCAGCTGACGACCTGGCAAAAATAGGTTCCACTCGGAAACCTATCCCCAGCAATGTGTTCCTTGAGCATCTCCATTCGCCGTCAGTACAAGAAGATCCCTTTATCGAAGAGCCTCCCTAGCCAATAAGTCCTACCAATCCAACTGAAGTCGAAGTGCCAGCAGTTATCGATCTGGTTATGGAGATTCTATTAATCACCCCGACTCGACAGTGCCATATATTGCATATCTGCTCAGGCAGGAGCTTCCAAAGGATGAAGTTGAAGCATGTCAGATCGTCCGCAGGTCCAAGGATTTCACAGTAATAGGAGGGCAGCTCTACAGAGAAAGTGTTACTGGCATAGCTCAGCGATGTATCTCCCCAGAAGAGGGTCGACTGATATTGGATGAGATCCACTCAGGGACCTGTGGTCACCATGTGTCCTCTCAGACCATCGTGGCCAAAGCATACCGAGTGGGATTCTACTGGCCATGGGCTAATGAAGTTGCAAAAGAGATCATTGAGAAGTGTGAAGGTTGCCAGTTTTACTCGAACATGTCCCACAAGCCCGCATCTGCCTTGAAGACTATTCCAATCGTCTGGCCTTTTGTTGTGTGGGGGTTGGACATGATTGGACACTAAGGACCGACAGAAGTGGTTTCACTCATCTACTCATAGCAGTCGACAAGTTCACCAAGTGGATTGAAGCCAAGCCTATCAAGAACCTAGACTCTAGCACAGCCATCAATTTCATAAGAGAGCTGATATTCCGATACGGAGTTCCGCACAGCATCATCACAGACAACGGCTCAAACTTTGACTCGGAAGAGTTTAGAGCATTCTGCACTTCACAAGGCACTCGGGTGGATTACGCATCTGTTGCGCACCCGCAGTCGAATGGTCAAGCTGAAAGAGAAAATGGTCTGATCCTCCAAGGACTGAAACCCCGACTGATGCGCGACCTTAAGCATGCAGCTGGAGCTTGGGTAATTGAGTTGCCATCTGTTTTGTGGGGATTGAGGACAACTCCCAACCGATCCACTAACCGAACCCCTTTCTTCATGGTGTACAAAGCCAAAGCCGTGCTTCCTAGTGACCTACTTCACAATGCACCCCGAGTGGAACTTTTTTCAGAAGCTGAGGCAGAATAAGCACGTCAAGATGCTATAGATCGTCTGGAGGAAGAGCGAGAGATGGCTTTGATCCAGTCGACTATTTATCAGCAAGACCTTCGTCGATTCCACGCTAGAAACGTCAAAGGTCGAGCATTTCAAGAAGGAGACCTTGTGCTCCGAGTGGATCAGCAACGGCCTCATAAGCTCGCACCTGCATGGGAAGGCCCTTTCGTCGTCACCAAAGTACTTCACAATGGGGCATATCACCTTTACAACCTAGCTCAGAAGAAAGACAAGCCGCGCTCTTGGAACGCAGATCTTCTTCGTCGTTTTTATACTTGACAGTCGGATTGTCAAGATGTAATAAGAGTACTTGTTAAGCCGTTTATCAAGACATGATTCCCGCAGTCTCTTAATGATTGTTCTTGCATAAACTTGTGTTCAAATCCCCCAGTGGGTGGCTTAGCTGCGAACCAGTTTCGCCTAAGTTTCAAAACTACTCCGAGTGGAGAGCAATCCTCCCACTTGGAGGCTTAGCCGCGAACCTATTTCACGTAAGTTAAAAACTACTCCGAGTGGAGAGCAATCCTCCCACTCGAAGGCTTAGCCGCGAACCTGTTTCGCCTAAGTTAAAAACTACTCCGAGTGGAGAGCGATCCTCCCACTCGGAGGCATAGCCGCGAACCTGTTTCGCCTAAGTGACAAAAAACTACTCCGAGTGGAGAGCAATCGTCCCACTCAGGGGCTTAGTCGCGAACCAGCTTCGCCTAAGTCAAAAACTACTCCGAGTGGAGAGCGATCCTCCCACTCGGGGGCTTAGCCGCGAACTAGTTTTTGCCTATATTAAAAACTACTCCGAGTGGAGAGCGATCCTCCCACTCGAGGGCTTAGCCGCGAACCAGTTTTTGCCTAAGTTAAAAACTACTCCGAGTGGAGAGCGATCCTCCCACTCGGGGGCTTAGCCGCGAACCAGCTTCACCTAAGTTACAAAAACTACTCCGAGTGGAGAGCAATCCTCCCACTCGAGAGCTGCTACTTCTTGAGCTTCCGTTGGTTTTTCCCTTGAAGAGGAAAGGGTGATGCAGCAAAGTAGAGATAACTATTCCCTCAGTTTGAGAACCAAGGTATCAATCCAGTAGGAGACAACGCACAAGTCACCGAATACCTGCACAAACAATCAAACAACTTGCACCCAACGAGATAAAGGGGTTGTCAATCCCTTCACGGTTATTTGCAAAAGTGAGATCTGATAGAGATAGATAAATAAAACTAAACAAAAGATAAAATATTTTTGGGTTTTTGGTTTATAGATCTGAAAATAAAAGATTGCAAAATAGTAGATCGGAAACTAATATGATGGAAAATAGACCCGGGGGCCATAGGTTTCACTAGATGCTTCTCTCACGATAGAAAATATTGCGGTGGGTGAACAAATTACTGCCGAGCAATTGATAGAAAAGCGCAAAGTTATGACGATATCTAAGGCAATGATCATGAATATAGGCATCATGTCCGTGTCAAGTAGACCGACTCTTGCCTGCATCTACTACTATTACTCCACACATCAACCGCTATCCATCATGCATCTAGAGTATTAAGTTCATAAAGAACAGAGTAACGCATTAAGCAAGATGACATGATGTAGAGGAATTAACTCAAGCAATATGATGAAAACCCCATCTTTTTATCCTCGATGGCAATAATACAATACGTGCCTTGCTGCCCCTACTGTCACTGGGAAAGGACACCGCAAGATTGAACCCAAAGCTAAGCACTTCTCCCATTGCAAGAAAAACCAATCTAGTTGGCCAAACCAAACCGATAGTTGGAAGATAATTACAAAGATATCAAATCATGCATAAAAGAATTCAGAGAAGATTCAAATAATATTCTTAGATAAGCTGATCATAAATCCACAATTCATCGGATCTCGGCAAACACACCACAAAAAAGTATTACATCGAATAGATCTCCAAGAACTACGAGGAGAACATGGTATTGAGAATCAAAGAGAGAGAAGAAGCCATCTAGCTACTAGTTATGGACCCGTAGGTCAGAGGTAAACTACTCACGCTTCATCGGAAGGACAATGGTGTTGATGTAGAAGCCCTCCGTGATCGAATCCCCCTCCGACAAGATGCCGAAAAAGGCCCCTAGATGGGATCTCATGGGTACAGAAGGTTGCGGCGGTGGAAGACAATCAAAAAATATCTGATGCTCCAACTTCGTTACATAACGGTTCACCATGCGTGCATGCTACGGGACTCACAAACCTTAACACAAGTATTTCTCAAACTCACAATTACTCACTAGCATGACTAATATCACCATCTTCATATCTCAAAACAATCATAAGGAATCAAACTTCTCATAGTATTTAATGCACTTTATATGAAATTTTTATTATACCCCCCTTGGATGTCTATCATATTAGGACTAAATTTATAACGAAAGCAAATTACCATGCTGTTTAAAGACTCTCAAAATAATATAACTGAAGCATGAGAGTTCATCAATTTCTATAAAATAAAACCACCGCCGTGCTCTAAAAAGATATAAGTGAAGCACTAGAGCAAAATTGCCTAGCTCAAAAGATATAAGTGAATCAGATAGAGTATTCTAATAAATCATGATTCATGCGTGTCCCTCTCAAAAGGTGTGTATAGCAAGGATAATTGTGGCAAACTAAAAAGCAAAGACTCAAATCATACAAGACGCTCCAAGCAAAACACATATCATGTGGTGAATAAAAATATAGCCTCAAGTAAATTTACCGATAGACGAAGATGAAAGAGGGGATGCCTTCCGGGGCATCCCCAAGCTTAGGCTCTTGGTTGTCCTTGAATATTACATTGGGGTGCCTTGGGCATCTCCAAGCTTAGGCTCTTGCCACTCCTTATTCCATAATCCATCAAATCCTTACCCAAAACTTGAAAACTTCACAACACAAAACTCAACAGAAAATCTCATAAGCTCCGTTAGTATAAGAAAATAAATCATCACTTTTGGTACTGTTGTGAACTCATTATTTATTTATATTGGTGTAATATCTACTTTATTCCAACTTTTCCATGGTTCATACTCCCCGATACTACCCATAGATTCATCAAAATAAGCAAACAACACATAGAAAACAGAATCTGTCAAAAACAGAACAATCTGCGAAGATCGGAATTGTTCTAATACTTTTGTAACTCCAAAAATTATTAAAAATTAGGACAATAAAGGAAATTTGTATATCAATCTTGTGTAAAAAATTCAGAGTTTTTCCACGCTCCAGTGAATTATCCAATTCTGGGTCTGGGCGCAAAAGTTTCTGTTTTTCAGCCGGATCAAATCAACTATCACCGTAAGCCATCCCAAAGGTCTTACTTGGCACAAACACTAATTGAAACACAAAACCACATCTAACCAGAGGCTAGATGAATTATTTATTGCAAAACAGAACCTAAAAAGCAAAAACAAAAAATAAAATTGGGTTGCCTCCCAACAAGCGCTATTGTTTAACGCCCTTTGCTCGGCATAAAACACGAAGAGATCTAGGTATTGTCATCTTTGGTATGCAATTCTTCAATTGCACACTTATAATTCGTAGGAGATTCTTTGGTTTTATTGATAATCAAACTCCTAGGCAAGAAATCAAGAAATTCATTCGTGACAATTGGTTCCTTAATAAGATTGAAAAAATTGGGGTGAACACTTATTGATTTGAGATCTTCATTTTCTTTACTAGAAGATTCACCCTTATTCTTAGGAACGTAAATAAACTTGGCAACCTTAGTAGGAGGAAGATTTTGAGTAGTTTTAATGGAGGAAAAAGCGGAACCCAAGTTGGTAGTGATATCTTCTAGTTTGCCAACTCTAGTAGAATCTTGATCTATCTTTTCATTAACTATGGGTTCCTTATCCCTAAGATTCTTTAAAGTAACTCCTACTTTAGATCCATATTGAGTAATCTGATTATGAATCTTTTTATCCAAATTTTCAATCAACTCAACGGTAGCAATCTTATTTTCAATAATATCAAGCCTTTGCATTACATGCTCCAAGGTTTAAACAGTTTCATTGATCAAAAGAGGTGGTCGGCCTAACAAATCTATCATGGCGTTGTAAGAATCAAAAGTATGGCTACCCAAGAAATTCCCTCCGGTAATGGTATCTAGAACATATCTATTCCAAGGAGTAACACCCACATAAAGATGGCGAAGAAGAATGGCAGTAGATTGCTTTTGAGTAGATCTATTTTGAGCATTGCAAATTCTATACCAAGCATCTTTTAAAATTTCTCCCTCCCTTTGTTTAAAATTGAGGACTTCATTATCGGGAGTGCTAACAATGATGGGAGGACTAGCCATGAAAGCAAGACAAATGATCAAACACACGAGCACATAAAAGGCAAACGAAGAAGACGAACAGAGGAAGGGATGGAAGAAGGGAGATAGAAGGGCGAATAAAATGGCAAATCTTTAGAAAATCATTTTAGAAGTGGGGGAGAGGAAAACGAGTGGCAAATGGCGAATAATGTAATGCAAGAGATGAGAGTTTATGATGGGTACTTGGTATGCCTTGACTTGGCATAGATCTCCCCGGCAACGGCGCCAGAAATTCTTCCTGCTACTTCTTGAGCTTGCGTTGGTTTTTCCCTTAAAGAGGAAAGGGTGATGCAGCAAAGTAGAGATAAGTATTTTCCTCAGTTTGAGAACCAAGGTATCAATCCAGTAGGAGACAACGCACAAGTCACCGAATACCTGCACAAACAATCAAACAACTTGCACCCAACGCGATAAAGGGGTTGTCAATCCCTTCATGGTTATTTGCAAAAGTGAGATCTGATAGAGATAAATAAATAAAACTGAACAAAAGATAAAATATTTTTGGGGTTTTGGTTTATAGACCTGAAAATAAAAGATTGCAAAATAGTAGATCGGAAACTAATATGATGGAAAATAGACCCGGGGGCCATAGGTTTCACTAGAGGCTTCTCTCAAGATAGAAAATATTGCGGTGGGTGAACAAATTACTGTCGAGCAATTGATAGAAAAGCGCAAAGTTATGACGATATCTAAGGCAATGATCATGAATATAGGCATCACGTCCGTGTCAAGTAGACCGACTCTTGCCTGCATCTACTACTATTACTCCACACATCAACCGCTATCCATCATGCATCTAGAGTATTAAGTTCATAAAGAACAGAGTAACGCATTAAGCAAGATGACATGATGTAGAGGAATTAACTCAAGCAATATGATGAAAACCCCATCTTTTTATCCTCGATGGCAATAATACAATACGTGCCTTGCTGCCCCTACTGTCACTAGGAAAGGACACCGCAAGATTGAACCCAGAGCTAAGCACTTCTCCCATTGCAAGAAAAACCAATCTAGTTGGCCAAACCAAACAGATAGTTGGAAGATAATTACAAAGATATCAAATCATGCATAAAAGAATTCAGAGAAGATTCAAATAATATTCATAGATAAGCAGATCATAAATCCACAATTCATCAGATCTCGGCAAACACACCGCCAAAAAGTATTACGTCGAATAGATCACCAAGAACATCGAGGAGAACATGGTATTGAGAATCAAAGAGAGAGAGAAGAAGCCATCTGGCTACTAGCTATGGACCCGTAGGTTTGAGGTAAACTACTCACGCTTCATCGGAAGGGCAATGGTGTTGATGTAGAAGCCCTCCGTGATCGAATCCCCCTCCAGCAGGACGCCGGAAAAAGCCCCTAGACGGGATCTCACGGGTACAGAAGGTTGCGGCGGTGGAAGACAACCAAAAAATATCTCATGCTCCAACTTCGTTACATAACGGTTCACCATACGTGCATGCTACGGGACTCACAAACATTAACACAAGTATTTCTCAAACTCACAATTACTCACTAGCATGACTCTAATATCACCATCTTCATATCTCAAAACAATCATAAGGAATCAAACTTCTCATAGTATTCAGTGCACTTTATATGAAAGTTTTTATTATACCCCCCTTGGATGTCTATCATATTAGGACTAAATTTATAACCAAAGAAAATTACCATGCTGTTTAAAGACTCTCAAAATAATATAAGTGAAGCATGAGAGTTCATCAATTTCTATAAAATAAAACCACCGCCGTGCTCTAAAAAGATATAAGTGAAGCACTAGAGCAAAATTGCCTAGTTCAAAAGATATAAGTGAAGCACATACAGTATTCTAATAAATCATTATTCATGCGTGTCCCTCTCAAAAGGTGTGTACAGCAAGGATGATTGTGGCAAACTAAAAAGCAAAGACTCAAATCATACAAGACGCTCCAAGCAAAACACATATCATGTGGTGAATAAAAGTATAGCCTCAAGTAAAGTTACCGATAGACGAAGACGAAAGAGGGGATGCCTTCCGGGGCATCCCCAAGCTTAGGCTCTTGGTTGTCCTTGAATATTACCTTGGGGTGCCTTGGGCATCCCCAAGCTTAGGCTCTTGCCACTCCTTATTCCATAGTCCATCAAATCCTTATCCAAAACTTGAAAACTTCACAACACAAAACTCAACAGAAAATGTCATAAGCTCCGTTAGTATAAGAAAATAAATCACCACTTTTGGTACTGTTTTGAACTCATTATTTATTTATATTGGTGTAATATCTACTGTATTCCAACTTTTCCATGGTTCATACCCCCCGATACTACCCATAGATTCATCAAAATAAGCAAACAACACATAGAAAACAAAATCTATCAAAAACAGAACAGTCTGCGAAGATCCGAATTGTTCTAATACTTCTGTAACTCCAAAAATCCTTAAAAGTTAGGACAACAGAGGAAATTTTTAGATCAATCTTTTGTAAAAAATTCAGAGTTTTTCCACGCTCCAGTGAATTAAACAATTCTGGGACTGGGCGCAAAAGTTTCTGTTTTTCAGCCGGATCAAATCAACTATCACCGTAAGCCATCCCAAAGGTCTTACTTGGCACAAACACAAAACACAAAACCACATCTAACCAGATGCTAGATGAATTATTTATTGCAAAACAGAACCTAAAAAGCAAAAACAAAAAATAAAATTGGGTTGCCTCCCAACAAGCGCTATTGTTTAACGCCCTTTGCTCGGCATAAAACACGAAGAGATCTAGGTATTGTCATCTTTGGTATGCAATTCTTCAATTGCACACTTATAATTCGTAGGAGATTCTTTGGTTTTATTGATAATCAAACTCCTAGGCAAGAAATCAAGAAATTCATTCGTGACAATTGGTTCCTTAATAAGATTGAAAAAATTGGGGTGAACACTTATTGATTTGATATCTTCATTTTCTTTACTAGAAGATTCACCCTTATTCTTAGGAACATAAATAAACTTGGCAATCTTAGTAGGAGGAAGATTTTGAGTAGTTTTAATGAAGGAAAAAGCGGAACCCAAGTTGGTAATGATATCTTCTAGTTTGCCAACTCTAGTAGACTCTTGATCTATCTTTTCATTAACTATGGGTTCCTTATCCCTAAGATTCTTTAAAGTAACTCCTACTTTAGATCCATATTGAGTAATCTGATTATGAATCTTTTTATCCAAATTTTCAATCAACTCAACGGTAGCAATCTTATTTTCAATAATATCAAGCCTTTGCATTACATGCTCCAAGGTTTAAACAGTTTCATTGATCAAAAGAGGTGGTCGGCCTAACAAATCTATCATGGCGTTGTAAGAATCAAAAGTATGGCTACCCAAGAAATTCCCTCCGGTAATGGTATCTAGAACATATCTATTCCAAGGAGTAACACCCACATAAAGATTGCAAAGAAGAATGGCAGTAGATTGCTTTTGAGTAGATCTATTTTGAGCATTGCAAATTCTATACCAAGCATCTTTTAAAATTTATCCCTCCCTTTGTTTAAAATTGAGGACTTCATTATCGGGAGTGCTAACAATGATGGGAGGACTAGCCATGAAAGCAAGACAAACCATCTAACACACGAGCACATAAAAGGCAAACGAAGAAGACGAACAGAGGAAGGGACGGAAGAAGGGAGATAGAAGGGCGAATAAAAAGGCAAATCTTTTCAAAAATCATTTTAGAAGTGGGGAGAGGAAAATGAGAGGCAAATGGCGAATAATGTAATGCAAGAGATGAGAGTTTATGATGGGTACTTGGTATGTCTTGACTTGGCGTAGATCTCCCCGGCAACGGCGCCAGAAATTCTTCCTGCTACTTCTTGAGCTTGCGTTGGTTTTTCCCTTGAAGAGGAAAGGGTGATGTAGCAAAGTAGAGATAAGTATTTCCCTCAGTTTGAGAACCAAGGTACCAATCTAGTAGGAGACAATGCACAAGTCACCGAATACCTGCACAAACAATCAAACAACTTGCACCCAACGCGATAAAGGGGTTGTCAATCCCTTCACGGTTATTTGCAAAAGTGAGATCTGATAGAGATAGATAAATAAAACTAAACAAAAGATAAAATATTTTTATGTTTTTGGTTTATAGATCTGAAAATAAAAGATTGCAAAATAGTAGATCGGAAACTAATATGATGGAAAACAGACCGGGGGCCATAGGTTTCACTAGAGGCTTCTCTCAAGAAAGAAAATATTACGGTGGGTGAACAAATTACTGCCGAGCAATTGATAGAAAAGCGCAAAGTTATGACGATATCTAAGGCAATGATCATGAATATAGGCATCACATCTGTGTGAAGTAGACCGACTCCTGCCTGCATGTACTACTATTACTCCACACATCAACCGCTATCCAGCATGCATCTAGAGTATTAAGTTCATAAAGAACAGAGTAACGCATTAAGCAAGATGACATGATGTAGAGGAATTAACTCAAGCAATCTGATGAAAACCCCATCTTATTATCCTCGATGGCAACAATACAATACGTGCCTTGCTACCCCTACTGTCACTGGGAAAGGACACCGCAAGATTGAACCCAAAGCTAAGCACTTCTCCCATTGCACCCCCCCCCCCCCCCCCCCCCCCCCCCCCCCCCCCCCCCCCCCCCCCCCCCCCCCCCCCCCCCCCCCCCCCCCCCCCCCCCCCCCCCCCCCCCCCCCCCCCCCCCCCCCCCCCCCCCCCCCCCCCCCCCCCCCCCCCCCCCCCCCCCCCCCCCCCCCCCCCCCCCCCCCCCCCCCCCCCCCCCCCCCCCCCCCCCCCCCCCCCCCCCCCCCCCCCCCCCCCCCCCCCCCCCCCCCCCCCCCCCCCCCCCCCCCCCCCCCCCCCCCCCCCCCCCCCCCCCCCCCCCCCCCCCCCCCCCCCCCCCCCCCCCCCCCCCCCCCCCCCCCCCCCCCCCCCCCCCCCCCCCCCCCCCCCCCCCCCCCCCCCCCCCCCCCCCCCCCCCCCCCCCCCCCCCCCCCCCCCCCCCCCCCCCCCCCCCCCCCCCCCCCCCCCCCCCCCCCCCCCCCCCCCCCCCCCCCCCCCCCCCCCCCCCCCCCCCCCCCCCCCCCCCCCCCCCCCCCCCCCCCCCCCCCCCCCCCCCCCCCCCCCCCCCCCCCCCCCCCCCCCCCCCCCCCCCCCCCCCCCCCCCCCCCCCCCCCCCCCCCCCCCCCCCCCCCCCCCCCCCCCCCCCCCCCCCCCCCCCCCCCCCCCCCCCCCCCCCCCCCCCCCCCCCCCCCCCCCCCCCCCCCCCCCCCCCCCCCCCCCCCCCCCCCCCCCCCCCCCCCCCCCCCCCCCCCCCCCCCCCCCCCCCCCCCCCCCCCCCCCCCCCCCCCCCCCCCCCCCCCCCCCCCCCCCCCCCCCCCCCCCCCCCCCCCCCCCCCCCCCCCCCCCCCCCCCCCCCCCCCCCCCCCCCCCCCCCCCCCCCCCCCCCCCCCCCCCCCCCCCCCCCCCCCCCCCCCCCCCCCCCCCCCCCCCCCCCCCCCCCCCCCCCCCCCCCCCCCCCCCCCCCCCCCCCCCCCCCCCCCCCCCCCCCCCCCCCCCCCCCCCCCCCCCCCCCCCCCCCCCCCCTTGCAAGGCTTATAGTGATGTGCATTACCGAGTGGGCCCAGAGATACCTCTCCGATAATCGGAGTGACAAATCCTAATCTCGAAATACGCCAACTCAACAAGTAGCTTTGGAGACACCTGTAGAGCACCTTTATAATCACCCAGTTACGTTGTGACGTTTGGTAGCACACAAAGTGTTCCTCCGGTAAACGGGAGTTGCATAATCACATAGTCATAGGAACATGTATAAGTCATGAAGAAAGCAATAGCAACATACTAAACGATCAAGTGCTAAGCTAACGGAATGGGTCAAGTCAATCACATCATTCTCCTAATGATGTGATCCCGTTAATCAAATGACAACTCATGTCTATGGTTAGGAAACATAACCGTCTTTGATTAACGAGCTAGTCTAGTAGAGGCTTAGTAGTGACACTCTGTTTGTCTAAGTATTCACACATGTATCATGTTTCCGGTTAATACAATTCTAGCATGAATAATAAACATTTATCATGAAATAAGGAAATAAATAATAACTTTATTATTGCCTCTAGGGCATATTTCCTTCAGTCTCCCACTTGCACTAGAGTCAATAATCTAGTTCACATCGCAATGTGATTTAACATCAATAGTTCACATCTTTATGTGGTTAACACCCATAGTTCACATCGACATGTGACCAACACCCAAAGGGTTTACAAGAGTCAGTAATCTAGTTCACATCGCTATGTGATTAACACCCAAAGAGTACTAAGGTGTGATCATGTTTTGCTTGTGAGATAATTTTAGTCAACGGGTCTGTCACATTCAGATCCGTAAGTATTTTGCAAATTTCTATGTCTACAATGCTCTGCATGGAGCTACTCTAGCTAATAGCTCCCACTTTCAATATGTATCTAGATCGAGACTTAGAGTCATCCAGATCGGTGTCAAAGCTTGTATCGACGTAACTCTTTACGACGAACTCTTTATCACCTCCATAACCGAGAAATATTTCCTTATTCCACTAAGGATAATTTTGACCGCTGTCCAGTGATCTACTCCTAGATCATTATTGTACCCTCTTGCCAAACTCTTGGTCAGGTACACAATAGGTGTGGTACACAACATAGCATACTTTATAGAACCTATGACTGAGGCATAGGGAATGACTTTTCATTCTCTTTCTATTTTTTGCCGTGGTCAGGTTTTGAGTCTGACTCAACTTCACACCTTGTAACACAGGCAAGAACCCTTTCTTTGCTTGATCCAAAAAACTTTATCATGGTATGTGCTTTGTGAAAGTCCAATCAAGCGTCTTGATCTATCTCTATAGATCTTGATGCCCAATATATAAGTAGCTTCACCAAGGTCTTTCTTTGAAAAACTCCTTTTAAATACGCCTTTATGCTTTCCAGAAAATTCTACATTATTTCCGATCAACAATATGTCATTCACATATATTTATCAGAAATGCTTTAGTGCTCCCACTCACTTTCCTGTAAATACAGGCTTCACTGCAAGTCTATATAAAACTATATGCTTTGATCAACTCATCAAAGCGTATATTCCAACTCCGAGATGCATGCACCAGTCCATAGATGGATCGCTGGAGCTTGCACATTTTGTTAGCACCTTTAGGATCAACAAAACCATCTGGTTACATCATATACAACTCTTCTTTAAGAAATCCATGAAGGAATGTAGTTTTGACATCCATTTGCCAGATTTCATAAAATGTGGCAATTTGCTAACATGATTCGGACAGACTTAAGCATCGCTACGAGTGAGAAAATCTCATCGTAGTCAACACCTTAAACTTTGTCTAAACCTTTTTCGACAAGTCTAGCTTTGTAGATAGCAACAGTACTATCAGCGTCCTCCTCCTCTTGAAGAACCATTTATTTTCTATGGCTTGCCGATCATCGGGCAAGTCAACCAAAGTCCACACTTTGTTCTCATACATGGATCCTATCTCAGATTTCATGGCCTCGAGCCATTTCGCGGAATCTGGGCTCATCATCGTTTCCTCATAGTTCGTAGGTTCGTCATGGTCAAGTAACATGACCTCCAGAACAGGATTACCGTACCACTCTGGTGCGGATCTCACTCTGGTTGACCTACGAGGTTCGGTAGTAACTTGATCTGAAGTTACATGATCATCATCATTAGCTTCCTCACTAATTGGTGTAGGAGTCACATGAACAGATTTCTGTGATGGACTACTTTCCAATAAGGGAGCAGGTACAGTTACCTCATCAAGTTGTACTTTCCTCCCACTCACTTCTTTCGAGAGAAACTCCTTCTCTAGAAAGGATCCATTCTTAGCAACAAATGTCTTGCCTTCGGATCTATGATAGAAGGTGTACCCCCCCCCCCCCCCCCCCCCCCCCCCCCCCCCCCCCCCCCCCCCCCCCCCCCCCCCCCCCCCCCCCAAGTGATTCCAAAAGCCCATCAGCATGGATTTTCTTCATGCGCTTTACACCAATATGACCTAAACGGCAGTGCCACAAATAAGTTGCACTATCATTATTAACTTCGCATCTTTTGGCTTCAATATTATGAATATGTGTATCACTACGATCGAGATCCAACAAACTATTTTCATTGGGTGTATGACCATCGAAGGTTTTATTCATGTAAACAGAACAACAATTATTCTCTGACTTTAAATGAATAACCGTATTGCAATAAATATGATCAAATCATATTCATGCTCAACGCAAACACCAAATAACATTTATTTAGGTTCAACATTAATCCCGAAAGTATAGGGAGTGTACGATGATGATCATATCAATCTTGGAACTACTCCCAACACAAATCGTCACTTCATCCTTAACTAGTCTCTGTTCATTCTGCAACTCCCGTTTCGAGTTACTAATCTTAAGCAACTGAACTGGTATCAAATACTAAGGGATTGTCATAAACACTAGTAAAGTACACATCAATAACATGTATATCAAATATACATTTGTTCACTTTGCCATCCTTCTTATCCGCCAAATACTTGGGGTAGTTCCGTTTCTAGTGACCAGTCCCTTTGCAGTAGAAGCACTTAGTCTCAGGCTTAGGTCCAGACTTGAGCTTCTTCACTTGAGCAGCAACTTGCTTGCCGTTCTCCTTGAAGTTCCCCTTCTTTCCTTTGCCCTTTTTTTGAAACTAGTGGTCTTGTCAACCATCAACACTTGATGCTTTTCTTGATTTCTACCTTCGTCGATTTCAGCATCACGAAGAGCTTGGGAATCGTTTCTGTTATCCCTTGCATATTATAGTTTATCACAAAGTTCTAGTAACTTGGTGATAGTGACTAGAGAACTGTGTCAATCACTATCTTATCTGGAAGATCAACTCCCACTTGATTCAAGTGATTGTAGTACTCAGACATTCTGAGCACATGCTCACTAGCTGGGCAATTCTCCTCCATCTTGTAGGCAAAGTACTTGTCAAAGGTATCATACCTTTCGACATGGGCATGAGTCTGAAATACTAATTTCAACTCTTGGAACATCTCATATGCTCCGTGGCGTTTCAAAAACGTCTTTGAAGCCCCGATTCTAAGACGTAAAGCATGGTGCACTAAACTATCAAGTAGTCATCATATCGAGCTTGCCAAACGTTCATAACGTTTGCATCTGCTCCTGCAATAGGTCTGTCACCTAGCGGTGCATCAAGGACATAATTTATCTGTGCAGCAATGAGGATAATCCTCAGATCACGGATCCAATCCGCATCATTGCTACTAACATCTTTCAACTTAGTTTTCTCTAGGAACATATCAAAAATAAAACAGGGGAGCTATACGCGAGCTATTGATCTACAACATAATTTGCAAATACTACCAGGACTAAGTTCATGATAAATTAAAGTTCAATTAATCATATTACTTAAGAACTCCCACTTAGATAGACATCCCTCTAATCATCTAAGTGATCACGTGATCCAAATCAACTAAACCATGTCCGATCATCACGTGGGATGGAGTAGTTTTCAATGGTGAACATCACTATGTTGATCATATCTACTATATGATTCACGCTCGACCTTTCGGTCTCAGTGTTCCGAGGCCATATCTGCATATGCTAGGCTCGTCAAGTTTAACCCGAGTATTCTGCGTGTGCAAAACTGGCTTGCACCCATTGTAGATGAACGTTGAGCTTAGCAAACCCGATCATCACGTGGTGTCTCGGCACGACGAACTTTGGCAACGGTGCATACTCAGGGAGAACACTTTTACCTTGAAATTTAGTGAGAGATCATCTTATAATGCTACCGTCAATCTAAGCAAAATAAGATGCATAAAAGATAAACATCACATGCAATCAATATAAGTGATATGATATGGCCATCATCATCTTGTGCTTGTGATCTCCATCTCCGAAGCACCGTCATGATCACCATCGTCACCGGCGCGACACCTTGATCTCCATCGTAGTATCGTTGTCGTCTCGCCAACTATTGCTTCTACGACTATCGCTACCGCTTAGTGATAAAGTAAAGCATTATAGGGCGATTGCATTGCATACACTAAAGCGACAACCATATGGCTCCTGCCAGTTGCCGATAACTCGGTTACAAAACATGATCATCTCATACAATAAAATTTAGCATCATGTCTTGACCATATCACATCCCCCCCCCCCCCCCCCCCCCCCCCCCCCCCCCCCCCCCCCCCCCCCCCCCCCCCCCCCCCCCCCCCCCCCCCCCCCCCCCCCCCCCCCCCCCCCCCCCCCCCCCCCCCCCCCCCCCCCCCCCCCCCCCCCCCCCCCCCCCCCCCCCCCCCCCCCCCCCCCCCCCCCCCCCCCCCCCCCCCCCCCCCCCCCCCCCCCCCCCCCCCCCCCCCCCCCCCCCCCCCCCCCCCCCCCCCCCCCCCCCCCCCCCCCCCCCCCCCCCCCCCCCCCCCCCCCCCCCCCCCCCCCCCCCCCCCCCCCCCCCCCCCCCCCCCCCCCCCCCCCCCCCCCCCCCCCCCCCCCCCCCCCCCCCCCCCCCCCCCCCCCCCCCCCCCCCCCCCCCCCCCCCCCCCCCCCCCCCCCCCCCCCCCCCCCCCCCCCCCCCCCCCCCCCCCCCCCCCCCCCCCCCCCCCCCCCCCCCCCCCCCCCCCCCCCCCCCCCCCCCCCCCCCCCCCCCCCCCCCCCCCCCCCCCCCCCCCCCCCCCCCCCCCCCCCCCCCCCCCCCCCCCCCCCCCCCCCCCCCCCCCCCCCCCCCCCCCCCCCCCCCCCCCCCCCCCCCCCCCCCCCCCCCCCCCCCCCCCCCCCCCCCCCCCCCCCCCCCCCCCCCCCCCCCCCCCCCCCCCCCCCCCCCCCCCCCCCCCCCCCCCCCCCCCCCCCCCCCCCCCCCCCCCCCCCCCCCCCCCCCCCCCCCCCCCCCCCCCCCCCCCCCCCCCCCCCCCCCCCCCCCCCCCCCCCCCCCCCCCCCCCCCCCCCCCCCCCCCCCCCCCCCCCCCCCCCCCCCCCCCCCCCCCCCCCCCCCCCCCCCCCCCCCCCCCCCCCCCCCCCCCCCCCCCCCCCCCCCCCCCCCCCCCCCCCCCCCCCCCCCCCCCCCCCCCCCCCCCCCCCCCCCCCCCCCCCCCCCCCCCCCCCCCCCCCCCCCCCCCCCCCCCCCCCCCCCCCCCCCCCCCCCCCCCCCCCCCCCCCCCCCCCCCCCCCCCCCCCCCCCCCCCCCCCCCCCCCCCCCCCCCCCCCCCCCCCCCCCCCCCCCCCCCCCCCCCCCCCCCCCCCCCCCCCCCCCCCCCCCCCCCCCCCCCCCCCCCCCCCCCCCCCCCCCCCCCCCCCCCCCCCCCCCCCCCCCCCCCCCCCCCCCCCCCCCCCCCCCCCCCCCCCCCCCCCCCCCCCCCCCCCCCCCCCCCCCCCCCCCCCCCCCCCCCCCCCCCCCCCCCCCCCCCCCCCCCCCCCCCCCCCCCCCCCCCCCCCCCCCCCCCCCCCCCCCCCCCCCCCCCCCCCCCCCCCCCCCCCCCCCCCCCCCCCCCCCCCCCCCCCCCCCCCCCCCCCCCCCCCCCCCCCCCCCCCCCCCCCCCCCCCCCCCCCCCCCCCCCCCCCCCCCCCCCCCCCCCCCCCCCCCCCCCCCCCCCCCCTTTACTCGTTCCGTAATACATCATCCCGTAACTAACTCATTAGTTACAATGCTTGCAAGGCTTATAGTGATGTGCATTACCGAGTGGGCCCAGAGATACCTCTTCGATAATCGGTGTGACAAATCCTAATCTCGAAATACGCCAACTCAACAAGTACCTTCGGAGACACCTGTAGAGCACCTTTATAATCACCCAGTTACGTTGTGACGTTTGGTAGCACACAAAGTGTTCCTCCGGTAAACGGGAGTTGCATAATCTCATAGTCATAGGAACATGTATAAGTCATGAAGAAAGCAATAGCAACATATTAAACGATCAAGTGCTAAGCTAACGGAATAGGTCAAGTCAATCACATCATTCTCCTAATGATGTGATCCCGTTAATCAAATGACAACTCATGTCTATGGTTAGAAAACATAACCGTCTTAGATTAACGAGCTAGTCTAGTAGAGGCTTACTAGTGACACTCTGTTTGTCTATGTATTCACACATGTATCATGTTTCCGGTTAATACAATTCTAGCATGAATAATAAATATTTCCTTCAAATTACTCACTAGCATGACTCTAATATCACCATCTTCATATCTCAAAACAATCATAAGGAATCAAACATCTCATAGTATTCAATGCACTTTATATGAAAGTTTTTATTATACCCCCCTTGGATGTCTATCATATTAGGACTAAATTTATAACCAAAGCAAATTACCATGCTGTTTAAAGACTCTCAAAATAATATAAGTGAAGCATGAGAGTTCATCAATTTCTATAAAATAAAACCACCGCCGTGCTCTAAAAAGATATAAGTGAAGCAGTAGAGCAAAATTGCCTAGCTCAAAAGATATAAGTGAATCAGATAGAGTATTCTAATAAATCATGATTCATCAGTGTCCCTCTCAAAAGGTGTGTACAGTAAGGATGATTGTGGCAAACTAAAAATCAAAGACTCAAATCATACAAGACGCTCCAAGCAAAACACATATCATGTGGTGAATAAAAATATAGCCTCAAGTAAAGTTACCAATAGATGAAGACGAAAGAGGGGATGCCTTCCGGGGCATCCCCAAGCTTAGGCTCTTGGTTGTCCTTGAATATTACCTTGGGGTGCCTTGGGCATCCCCAAGCTTAGGCTCTTGCCACTCCTTATTCCATAGTCCATCAAATCCTTACCCAAAACTTGAAAACTTCACAACACAAAACTCAACAGAAAATCTCATAAGCTCCGTTAGTATAAGAAAATAAATCACCACTTTTGGTACTGTTGTGAACTCATTCTTTATTTATATTGGTGTAATATTTACTGTATTCCAACTTTTCCATGGTTCATACCCCCGATACTACCCATAGATTAATCAAAATAAGCAAACAACACATAGAAAACAGAATCTGTCAAAAAACAGAACAGTCTGCGAAGATCCGAATTGTTCTAATACTTCTGTAAATCCAAAACTTCTTAAAAATTAAGAAAACAGAGTAAATTTGTATATCAATCTTGTGTAAAAAATTCAGAGTTTTTCCACGCTCCAGTGAATTAAACAATTCTGGGACTGGGCGCAAAAGTTTCTGTTTTTCAGCCGGATCAAATCAACTATCACCGTAAGTCATCCCAAAGGTCTTACTTGGCGCAAACACTAATTAAAACACAAAACCACATCTAACCAGAGGCTAGATGGATTATTTATTGCAAAACAGAACCTAAAAAGAAAAAAGAAAAAAATAAAATTGGGTTGCCTCCCAACAAGCGCTATTGTTTAACGCCCTTTGCTCGGCATAAAACACGAAGAGATCTAGGTATTGTCATCTTTGGTATGCAATTGTTTAATTGCACACTTATAATTCATAGGAGATTCTTTGGTTTTATTGATAATCAAACTCCTAGGCAAGAAATCAAGAAATTCATTCGTGACAATTGGTTCCTTAATAAGATTGAAAAAATTGGGGTGAACACTTATTGATTTGAGATCTTCATTTTCTTTACTAGAAGATTCACCCTTATTCTTAGGAACGTAAATAAACTTGGCAATCTTAGTAGGAGGAAGATTTTGAGTAGTTTTAACAGAGGAAAAAGCGGAACCCAAGTTGGTAATGATATCTTCTAGTTTGCCAATTCTAGTAGAATCTTGATCTATCTTTTCATTAACTATGGGTTCCTTATCCCTAAGATTCTTTAAAGTAACTCCTACTTTAGATCCATATTGAGTACTCTGATTTTGAATCTTTTTATCCAAATTTTCAATCAACTCAACGGTAGCAATCTTATTTTCAATAATATCAAGCCTTTGCATTACATGCTCCAAGGTTAAAACAGTTCCATTGATCAAAAGAGGTGGTGGGCCTAACAAATCTATCTTGGCGTTGTAAGAATCAAAAGTATGGCTACCCAAGAAATTCCCTCCGGTAATGGTATCTAGAACATGTCTATTCCAAGGAGTAACACTCACATAAAAATTGCGAAGAAGAACGGCAGTAGATTGCTTTCGAGTAGATCTATTTTGAGCATTGCAAATTCTATACCAAGCATCTTTTAAATTTTCTCCCTCCCTTTGTTTAAAATTAAGGACTTCATTATCAGGAGTGCTAACAATGATGGAAGGACTAGCGATGAAAGCAAGACAAATGATCTAACACACGAGCACACAAAAGGCAAACGAAGAAGATGAATGGAGGAAGGGACGGAAGAAGGGAGATAGAAGGGCGAAGAAAAAGGCAAATCTTTTCGAAAATCGTTTTAGAAGTGGGGGAGAGGAAAACGAGAGGCAAATGGTGAATAATGTAATGCAAGAGATGAGAGTTTATGATGGGTACTTGGTATGTCTTAACTTGGCATAGATCTCCCCAGCAACGGCGCTAGAAATTCTTCCTGCTACTTCTTGAGCTTGCGTTGGTTTTTCCCTTGAAGAGGAAAGGGTGATGCAACAAAGTAGAGATAAGTATTTCCCTCAGTTTGAGAACCAAGGTATCAATCCAGTAGGAGACAACGCACAAGTTACCGAATACCTGCACAAACAATCAAACAACTTGCACCCAACGCGATAAAGGGGTTGTCAATCCCTTCACGGTTATTTGCAAAAGTGAGATCTGATAGAGATAGATAAATAAAACTAAACAAAAGATAAAATATTTTTGGGTTTTTGGTTTATAGATCTGAAAATAAAAGATTGCAAAATAGTAGATCGGAAACTAATATGATGGAAAATAGACCCGGGGGCCATAGGTTTCACTAGATGCTTCTCTCAAGATAGAAAATATTACGATGGGTTAACAAATTACTGCCGAGCAATTGATAGAAAAGCGCAAAGTTATGACGATATCTAAGGCAATGATCATGAATATAGGCATCACGTCCGTGTCAAGTAGACCGACTCCTGCCTGCATCTACTACTATTACTCCACACATCGACCGCTATCTAGCATGCATCTAGAGTATTAAGTTCATAAAGAACGGAGTAACGCATTAAGCAAGATGACATGATGTAGAGGAATTAACTCAAGCAATATGATGAAAACCCCATCTTTTTATTCTCGATCGCAACAATACAATATGTGCCTTGCTGCCCCTACTGTCATTGGGAAAGGACACCGCAAGATTGAACCCAAAGCTAAGCACTTCTCCCATTGCATGAAAAACCAATCTAGTTGGCCAAACCAAATCGATAGTTCGAAGAGACTTGCAAAGATATCAAATCATGCATAAAAGAATTCAGAGAAGATTCAAATAATATTCATAGATAGGCTGATCATAAATCGACAATTCATCGGATCTCGGCAAACACACCGCAAAAAAGTAATACATCGAATAGATCTCCAAGAACATCGAGGAGAACATGGTATTGAGAATCAAAGAGAGAGAAGAAGCCATCTAGCTACTAGCTATGGACCCATAGGTCTGAGGTAAACTACTCATGCTTCATCGAAAGGGCAATGGTGTTGATGTAGAAGCCCTCCGTGATCGAATCCCCCTCCGGCAGAACGCCGGAAAAGGCCCCTAGATGGGATCTCACGGGTACAGAAGGTTGTGGTGGTGGAAAAGTGTTTTTGTGGCTCCCCCTGGTGGTTTGGGGATATAAGAGTATATATAGGCGAAAGAATTAGGTCAGGAGATGCACGAGGGGCTCACAAGGGTGGGGGGCGCGCCCTACCTCCCTGGGCGCGCCCTCCGTCCTTGTGGCCACCTCGTGGCTCCTCCGACTTCATCTCCAAGTCTTCTGGTCCAAGAAAAATCATCGCAGAGGTTTTATTTTGTTTGGACTCCGTTTGGTATTCCTATTCTTCAAGACTCAAAGATAAGGAAAAAACAGGAACTGGCATTAGGCTCTAGGTTAATAGGTTAGTCCCAAAATAATATAAAATAGCATAATAATGCATATAAAAGATCCAAAACAGATAATATAATAGCATGGAACAATCAAAAATTATAGATATGTTGGAGACGTATCAAGCATCCCCAAGCTTAATTCCTGCTCGTCCTCGAGTAGGTAAATGATAAAAACAGAATTTTTGATGTGGAATGCTACCTATAATATTTATCCGTGTAATTTCTTTATTGTGGCATGAATGTTCAGATCCGTATGATTCAAAACAAAAGTTTAATATTGACATAAAAATAATAATACCTCAAGCATACTAACAAGGCAATTATGTCTTCTCAAAATAACATGGCCAAAGAAAGCTTATCCCTACAAAATCATATAGTCTGGCTATACTCCATCTTCATCACACAAAATATTTAAATCATGCACAACCCCGATGACAAGCCAAGCAATTGTTTCATACATTTGATGTTCTCAAACTTTTTCAACTTTCATGCAATACATGAGCGTGAGCCATGGACATAGCACTATAGGTGGAATAGACGTTGGTTGTGGAGAAGACAAAAAAGAAGGAGATAGTCTCACATCAACTAGGCGTATCAACGGGCTATGGAGATGCCCATCAATAGATATCAATATGAGTGAGTAGGGATTGCCATGCAACGGATGCACTAGAGCTATAAGTTAAAAACTACTCCGAGTGGAGAGCGATCCTCCCACTCGGAGGCTTAGCCGCGAACCTGTTTCGCCTAAGTTAAAAACTACTCCGAGTGGAGAGAAATCCTCCCACTCGGGGGCTTAACCGCGACCCCGTACTTGCCTAAGTTAAAAACTACTCCGAGTGGAGAGCGATCCTCCCACTCGGGGGCTTAGCCGCGACCCCGTACTTGCCTAAGTTAAAATCTACTCCGAGTGGAGCGCAACCCTCTCACTCAGAAGCTTAGCCGCGAACCAGTTCTCGCCGAAGTCAAAAACTCCGATCACACAAAACATTCAGAAAAGCAATATTCGGATAAACTAGCCAAGTTCGGATAAATCCGTCAAGGTTCAGAACCGCAAGCAAAAGTACTTGGGCGACAGGCCCAAAAGAGTTTAATGGTTACAAAATCACTCGGCATCCCGAGGCGAATAAATTCGGATCATTGAAGTTTTTTACTCGGCGGGTGGAGGGCTCACTGGTTCGACGAAGGTGTCCAAGTCAATACCGTCAGCAATCCGAGTGGCTGCATCAATGAAGGTCTTCATAAAATCTTCGAACTGGAGTTTCTTCGTGTTCGCCACCTGGAGAGCTTTCAGCTTGCCCTCCCTAGCCTCCTTGCAGTGGACTCGAACGAGTGATAAGGCCACATCGGCTCCACAACGAGCGGCTGACTTCTTCCAAGCTTGCACTCGACCAGGGATTTCATTGAGGCGAGTCATCAGTGACTCGAGGTCATTCTGGAGAGTGTCTTCTGGCCATAGCTCCTTGTCTATCCGAGTCAGTGCGACCTTCAGTCGAGCAATGTACCCCAAGACACTGTCAAGACGAGCTTCAAGTCGCATCACATTCATCGCAGCTTCGTCTTTGACGAGTGACTTTGTGGGATCCAAGCCTGGTTCAATCCGTTCGGTCTCCTGCTCGAAATTCTGGCAGAACTCTGCACAAAGAGAGAAAGTATGAGTCAACAGCAGTAGCACTATGTGGAAGTTTCTGAACTCACTCGGACGAAGAGATTTACCTTCAAGCATGATGTACATCTTCTTCGCGAGACCTCCCAAGTAAACCTCTAGCTCGTCCCTCTTCCGAGTGAGCTCATCCACCCTGTCAGCCAGGGCCACTTTCTCCTTTCTCAGTTGTGCAGCTTCTTTCTTTGCCTCATCGACAGCAGTCTTCAGATTGACATTTTCCTCTTCAAGTTTGCTGACTGAAGCTAGTTTTCTCTCAGCTAATTCAGTCTTCTCACGCGCCACCTTGTGCGCCCCTGCAAGATCAGTGTCCTTCTTCTCTAATGCCTGCTTCATGGTGTCTAAAGAAATAACATTCTTCAGTCGTGCTTGGAGTTGACGGTTTTCACTACGCACATCTGTTTGAGTGGGGTCACTCGGTTCAAAGGATTGAAAAGAAGAAATATCAAAGCATACAGTCAGCAAGCTGTTACCTCCCATGGTCGCCACTTCATCCTGAGCATCCTTCAGGTTCTTCCTGGCAAGCTCCAGATCAAGCTTGAGTTGGATCTTCTCCTTCTCCAGGGCAGCATACTGAGTCCCAAGTTCACAAGATTTCTGCGATCAACAAAAGGCAATTCAGTCGACAAAAAGAAAGACCCTTTGCTTCCGAGTAAAGAAGAGCAAGTTCAGATTGCTATTATTAAAGGAGTTCTAAGACCACCGCCGAATCAAACATTTGACGGCGGTCTCGGGGACTACACCCAGTGGGTGCACTCAGCGTGCCCCCACTGGTTCAATTTCCCACTTGGTACGGCCTTCCCGGCCCGAGTGAAAAAAAATCCCTTGTTCTCAGACCACCGCCGACTGCCCGCGGTCGACAGCGGTCTCGGGGACTACACCCAGTGGGTGCACTCAGCGTGCCCCCACTGGATCAGTTATCCACTCAGCACGGCCCAACCAACCCGAGTGAAGAGCTACAAGCGAACATATTCTAAAGACCCCCCGCCGAATCGAACATTCGACGGCGGTCTCGGGGACTACACCCAGTGGGTGCACTCAGCGTGCCCCCACTGGACTAGGTACCCACTCGACTTGACCTGACCGACTCGAGTGGAAGAACTACACAAAAAAAGAAAACACCCAGTGGGTGTACAGATGCAAGGCACAGACCCATGATAGATGCACAATAAAGGTTCCAAAACGCTCATCCACGGACATCTTACGAATAATAAAGCAGCAGTTTTCAGATAGCATATCCTAGCAGAGCAAGGTTCAAGCTGAAGAAAAGCCAATCGGAAATCAACTTACAATCGTACTTACTCGGACATTAGTCTGGAGGGCAGAACTAGCATCGTAAGCAGCCCTGCTGGTCTCATACACCACCTTCAGTCGGTCCATCATCAGGCCAGCTTGGATCATTGCTTCCTTGGTGGCTCCTGTTTGGTCCTCCGGGACGTGATGCAGAGTGAACTGAGACGACGATGGAGTTGATGACGCAGCTGGAGGGATCAGAGTTTGGGGTTGCCCAGTCGGACCCGAAGTTTAAACAGTCGACACTGGAGGCTGATCAGTCGACAGAGGGACGGCAAAAGAAATAGCAGCTCGAGATGTGTCACCAAGTTCTTGAACAACGGGCTTGGACGGCGGGCGAGACGCCCGGCCGGAAGGCACTCTCTTGCTCAAAGCCCTACCCCTTCCTCCTGCGCTCCTCGGAGGTTCATCCTCATCATCATCCAAAAGTGGGATAACATCTGTTGGCACTACCATCACTCGATAGTAAGGTTCCAGTCGACCACCAAAACAGTTGGCAAAGTGTAAACATGTCCGCAGTATCATACCTGCTTGAGAAGTGGCCATGTCTGTGGTATTCGCATCAGTCTGCTCCTCGTCGATGTCCATGGGAAACGTCCCAGAAGTAGCAGCCCTGGAGGTCCAGAATCACATTCGGTCAAACGAACAAGAAGGTCCACAACAGCAATGAAGAAAAAGGAAAAGAAACACTTACGCCGATGCGACGGGCACAACCAGTTTGATCCTGGGCAAAGCCTTCCTAGGTTTTGGCGGGGCGACTTTGGCTTGCTTGGCGGTCTTCTCCGTCGGCTCTGGCGTTGACGTCCGAGTGCGCTTGGAAATCCTCGCACTCGACGCCGCTGCCTTGCCATGGTCACCTGCAGGGTCTTGTGATTGCTTGGAGCGTCGCTCAGAGCGTGGTGGTGACTCGACCTCCTCGCTGTCGTCGGAGTCGCTGTCGTCGTCGCTGTCATCAGCGTATTCAATATCGGCGCTTCCGCCCTCGCTCTCTGCTCCTCTGAGGTGCTGCTCTCCGTTCGGCACGGGCGAGTACATCTTCGTGAAAACCTGCAAGACACAAGTCACAAATATCAGTCGGATTCCAGAATAACTGCAAATTGGAGAATACAAGACATAAACACTCGACACATCGCGCCTGACCTCTCCTGGAGCGTTCCCGGCGTCGAATGGCAAGATCCTCTTGGCTCCGCGAGGGTTGTCCTTGTTACCAGTGATGTTGCGAAGCCACTGGGCAACCGTCTCTTCGCCGACCTCCTCCGGGTGGATCCGGGCGGTGTCTTCTAGGCCCGAGTACAACCACATGGGATGGTCACGGGCTTGCAAGGGCTGGATGCATCGACTGAGGAACACCTCCAGCAGATCCATGCCAGTCACTCCATCCCGGACCAACGCAACGACCGCATTGACCAAAATAGCTACCTCACCCTTCTCCTCTTCAGATACAGTCAAGGAACGAGGAGTGCGGAGTCTCTCCAGAGAGAAAGGGGGAAGGCCAGTCGACTGACCCGGAGTCGGAACATCCTTACAGTAAAACCATGTCGACTGCCATCCTCTAACTGACTCGAAAAAGGTCATAGGAGGGAACGAGCTCCTACCCCTCATCTGGATTCCTAGCCCCCCGCACATTTGGATCACATGCGTCCTCTTGTCAGTCGGATTAGCTTTCTTCACTGACTGAGATCGGCAAGTGAAGATGTGCTTAAACAATCCCCAGTGTGGGTGGCACCCCAGGAAGTTTTCGCATATTGAAACAAATGCGGCAAGATAAGAGATGGTGTTGGGAGGAAAGTGATGGATCTGAGCACCAAAGAAGTTCAAGAAACCTCGAAAGAACGGGTGAGGGGGCAAAGAGAAACCTCGCTCGACGTGTGTCGTGAGGAGAACGCGCTCGCCCTTGTGCGGCTCGGGCTCGATCTCCCCCTCAAGCAACCTCCAAGATCCCTCCGCAATCAGGCTATCGGCGACGAGATTCTCCAGATCCTCCCCCGTGACAGAGGAGCGGATCCAATCCCCCTGGATCCAACCAGGCGGCAGACCGGACGGCGAGGTCAACCCCTTCGCCGCTTTCTTACCCTTGGCGGTCGACTTCTTCGCGCGCTCCAGAGCCGCGGTCTTGTCCTTCGCCATAGCTGCGGAGCTCGAGAGGAGTGGGCAGAGGAGCACGGCACTGGGGAAGACGAGGCGGAGAAGCAGAGGAGAAAGGGGCGAATGGCGAGCACTTTCCCACGCACCAGCAGCAGCACCTTATATGGCCACACATCCGAGTGGCTGACTCGTGGGCCCGTGCAATCCCAGTGCATCCCGCAACCGGCGCCGGCTCTATACGTGGCGAAAAAGGCGGCGCGAGGATCGAGGAGTCCCTATCCACCTGCCCCGCTTACCGCGCTGCGCCCAGGCCCGCGCGCTTCTCCAAATTTCAAATCCCGTGAAGTCCGGGCTCCGCAAGGCAGTCGATCACAACGGAGATATACAAATCCAATCTGCTCGGCGGTAAGTTCCTTACTTCACTCGAAAGATCAAGAAGCCAGAATCGATCGAGATGACTGACGAAGGGATAAAATACCTGGTATACTTCCAGGCCCCTAAAGTGTCTCCGGGACATTGCATCGGGTCGGAATCAACTTCAACCCTTCTTCACTCGGTCCTCAATCCATTCGGGGGCTAATGACGATGACATGTACCTAGGGTAGGGTCTTAGGCCTGACCTAGACGCCCTACCCAAGGACACTACGCAAGAATCCAAGGCCTATAAAGTTCAACGGAAGATACCGACTGAAATCCTCATGAAGTGCAATCCACTCGACAGAAGATTCCACTCGGATATCCCAATTCCACTCGACCACCGCTATTTCACTCGACCTTACAAGAATCCACTCGGAGTACAGAATACCTAGAGTCACCCCAGGATGGCAACGGTCAGGCATTCACTCCGTCGTCATAAAGACCATTTAATACGGGCGTTACCAGTAACGTACATGACTTAATTCTCATTGAACCCTGGTGTAACTGAGGACAACAAGGGGCCGGCGCACTCTATATAAGCCACCCCTCCCCTCTTGCACAAGGGTTGGCACCCCCTATAACTCATACGCCAATCAACAGAGCTCCCGCAGCACCAAGACGTACGGCTTTTACCTCCTCCGAGAGGGGTCTGAACTCGTAAATCCGAGTGTACAACTTCACCGTAGCTAGGACTCTGCCCTCTCCTATGTACCCCCATCTCTACTGTCAGATCCGTTCCCACGACACCTGCGTCTGTACTGTGTTCTAAAAAAATGGACCCTGATAAGTGTCACATGTGTGTCACGAAAGAATTCCGCCCTGACGTTTTTTGATGGCAACTTTAGTTACCAAGGGATGATAAATTTAGTTGTGAAGCATGACAACTTTCTATTTGGATGGCATATTTCCCTTTTTTCTAGGTTTTTTTTTGGCAGTTTTAATTGTAAAAATGTTAAGAGGGTGTTACTTCGTGCCACTTGTGGCACTTATCATTTGGGAAAAAATATATACATGAGCTAGTGTTGTTGGGTCATTTGTTGCCGTGTAGGCCAGCGGGGATGCGTAAGCTGGAAATGTAAAGATTGAAAAGAACACACTTTGCCTTTAATCGAGGTTTGTTTCCCATTAATAGTTGATTAACTATATTATTCTCTTGGTGGAATCTTCTCCGGGATGAAGAGACAAGAAAATGACATCACTGCGCATGTCATTTACCTTGATGACATCCTAGCCTCCACGATCAGAATTGATCTTTTTTACTAATGCCTTCCATGCATGCATGATATCATTTTAATCTTTTTGTTGGTATTGTGTTGCCCAAACGTCAGGCCCGGACCCGCAAAGGGTTTTTACCAATGCCTGCCATGCATGCATGATATTATAAATTATTTTTTTGTTGCTGTTGCGTTGCCTGAACGTCAGGCCCGGACCCACAACGATCGTTAGTTGAATGCACCGTCACTACCAGGCGGGTTTAGTTACATGTTAGTATTATTCTGCGTAACAAGGCGGGTTAGTGATGTTTTAATTAAAAAAAGGCTGGTTAGTGATGTACTGAGGTGGCACATTATGACAACAGAGCCTCACGTGTGAGACAAAATGTCGAAAGTGACTTTCTTCCGACTTAACAGGAATAGTCTTGGCCATTTCGTTGTACAATCTATGAAGTAGGGAAGGTGTATTACAGAAACTAGGTGATACCCCGCATGTCGTTGTGGAATTGGTTTGTTATATATTTTTGGTGAAGTTGGACCATGAATATTTGATTATTAAGAGATGTATAAGCTATTTAAGGATTCCAAGTAGTGTACATTTTTTACATGCATTATCATGTTGTGGTTGATCTTTTTTAGGGCATCTCCAACATGGACCCTTAAACCGCACGCAACCGTCTACATTGAGCGATCCGGATGCAATTTTTCATGCAACACGGTACACAAAATGGTTCGTGGAATGGTCCGGATGTCTGAAATCCCGTAAACTGGACGCAAATAAGGGGGCTCCGCGGGCATCCGGACCGCTGCTGCGTCCGACAGCCAGACCCACCCAAAAACCTCTCCCTCACCGGTGTCCACTCCTATGCAAAGCGGTTGCCATGCATTCATGCCGGTCCGCGCAGCTCCAGAGTACCAACACCACATTCATGCCTGCCTAGAACGGACGCGGCCTCTCACTGGAGCCGTCAATGAAGCGGTGCCTCAGT